>DWNR01002898.1:0-12406 GCA_018250455.1 Polygonus leo
CCGCGCCGCCAGACGCGCCGCTGACGACGCGCCCACGCTCACTACTAGCGACACTGGTCTGGCGGATAAATAATTATTACTAAATAAATAACATAGAAGAAATGCCACCAGCCATTTTTTTTTCTAAAATGTAGTTATTATGATTGTTAATTAATACTTTTTAAGCATTTTTAAAAACATTATCAATTCCCCGATAAAAATAACACAAATTTAATCATCTAAATAAGAATTGGATATACAAAGGTTTTCATATCGACATATAAAGTTGCAACCGACTGGAATTCTTGTACATAACCATTCATCATTTTTATTTTTTATTTTTTGGATTTGTTGTTGCAATGGATATTAACTAACATTCGGTGAAAATTTCAATAGCCGGCCCATTATGCATAATTTAATGCAGACTGCATTTGTTACCTTCATACTATCAAATCTTACATTTATTATATGTTCAATAACATTTAATTAAGGCATAATGCCATACAAATTTGAAAAAGTAGCTTAGAACGGCGTCAAAATATTTAAAACCTATTTTGTAAAGAACAAATAAAATATATTTAGTAAAGTTTACCTTAAAGGCCTGAGCGATGTAGCATACAAATCATTGCAAATAGCAATAACGGGCCGTCGCAATGGCTGCGATTTGGCTTTTTTCTTGCCTCCTTCCTCCTTCTTCGTAGACGCTGTGCACCACTTGACTAGCAACTCTACTGTTTGAATGGGCGCACCGTCGATTTCATCTAAAATTAACAGTCAAAATATTGTTATAACTTCAATCTATAAAAAAATGTATGTATATAAGAGATTACCTAAATAAGCATTACACTTATTTGTAAATGTATGATAGCTACTCTCTTGAGTACTCAATTATTTTGTAGGATTCGAGTTGAAACTCTGTTACAGATCGGAAAAACACCACCCAACTGTCTAAGGTCTGACTTTTGTAGGTTTATGTGGACATCTAGTTTTAGTCTTCTTAAGAATAAGTCTGATAAAAGTCTGATAAATTAGGTTAGACAGGAACTCAAACAGGGTGACCACGGCTACCGTCATAATCCTTCGTAAAGCGACATAATCCTTCTTGCAACAAGAAGGATTATGTCGCTTATATCGGAAGTTTTGGAAGGATGGTGGTGGAGGTTGCAGACTATTCTTATACACGAGATGAACATTTCAGAGATAGCAACGCATTTTGGTTAACATTAGACAGACATTCAGTCGTACTTAAGTTGGTAACAAATGTCCATGAGCGGCAATAAACACTGACTATCTGCATGCTCATTTGCTACCTTTATAAGTTAAAAAAATCAAATGATATCTTACCCAATATAAGACAGTTGGGCCGTCTGTCCGCGTCCAGCACGGACCGCATGAGCGTGGCGTTTTGCAGCGCCGTACGAAACGCATCGGTACTGCGCTCATCTGATGCGTTTAGCTCTACTGGCCTGTATCCTGGAAAGATATACATATAATGTATAAAATATTACAGTCAAAGTACCCACACTTCTTAAATAATATAGTGGAGGGTTTACTAATCGTATTAGTCTTTGGACTAATATGTCTAATGTTCTAGAATAACCGCCGTTCTGCTTGCTGAAATGTTTTTCTGTTGCAATTGCAATAGCGCCATCTTGTGTAGAATTAAAGTTGCTGAGTTAAGTTACATAGTTCTGTTTTGCAGTTTTAAAAATAACATAAGTGAGTAACTCACTAGGACACAACCCATTATCGTCCCACTGCTAGGCACGGGTCTCCTTTCCTACGCACTTTTTAAAGTGACTACACTAGCTAAAATAATTACTTACCAGCTAATTTAGCCAACAAATGCGCTAACGTTGTCTTTTCAATGTCTGGTGGGCCGCACAGCAGCGCTACCTTGGGGTATGTTCGCTATTGTTGATGAGTTGAAATTGGTGGATAAATTGCTGCTGTTGCAATTTTAAACTGACTTTACTTACTAAAGTAAGTAACTCACCAGCAGCATACAACAATGCTATCTTGTTGTACAGACACTCAGGCTGATGAATTGCTATTGCAATTTTTAAAATGACTTATCGATCTAAAATAATTAACTCACCAGCTAATTTAGCCAACAAATGCGCTAACGTGGTCTTCCCGACGCCTGGCGGTCCGCACAGCAGCGCCACCTTGTGGTGCGGTCGACCATCTTCATCCATCTCTGGCTCGGCTTCTCTCTTGCCCTTCCACTTGTTAGTTAACTGAAACTGGCCCGTTCGCTTGCTGAAACTGTTCCGCTGTTGAGGCTCCTTCGTTTTCACCTCTTTTTTGAATACCACCTGTAGGTTCATTACAAAAAAAATGTTTAGTCAACCTCGAAATCTACGAGATTCTATGCACAGACACATAATGATTATCAGATGTTTTCACGAAAGAAATACCGATTTTAATTATTATTTTTATGAATGTCGGTTTGATTAATAATTAAAACTATAATAATGGTAATAAATCATGTATTTAAAATTCTTTACATACTTCAACAATTTTGCAAATAGGGTTAAAAGTAAACTCTAAAATAAATATTATATTTTTTTTATTTGATCAGTATTAGTGCTTTATTCAACATGTACATAACATGTACCTACATTATTTTATAAGTGTAAAATTATAAAAATACTAACAACATTTTTACAGTAATGTAACTACAGTTTTTTTTTTCATATAAAGGTAGGAAGCACGAAGTCCACTTGATAGTAAGTGGTCACTGACGCCCATAGATATTAGTAATCATCCCCAAGTAAGATTTAATAGTACTTGAGCTTGACCACATATGCGATGCTACCCTTGAGGATTCAGATGTTCGTCTCGAGCATAAGTATAGCCGGCAACCACCCCTCTCCAAACCAAAACACAAGAATTGCTTCACAGAGGATTATGAGGGTGTCTGTGGTATCTCAAACTACATCTTACCTTACCTACATACCTTATCCCAAAGATGCAACCAATGCAACAGTGCCCTGTTAACAGGTTCTTCAGACAGAAGCTCTACGTAGGACTGGGGTCGGTATTTCTCCACCCACAGTTCTGTGCTAACTGCCACTTCCTGTTCATCTGGTAATGGTTCCTCGGGGAGCGTTTGATTTTCTATTATTTGCTGCTCCTTTTTTTCTAACTGGAATTATATTAATATAAAAATTATAATAAGTTACTATTGAATTTTTGATATAAATAAGAATTTTTATTAAAAATATTTAATTAGTGTTATTATCAATAATACACAAAGTTCTTTTTATTTATTAATATTATTGGAAACTAAAAGGTAATATTGAGATGGTTATTGTAAGAATGATTTATTATTATTAAATATTTTTTGTGAAATTAATCACATTATTATTGAAATATTGTTACAAAAAGGGGTTACCAACAATTTTCCGCGCCTCCACCCATGCAGCAGCATATGTAGACTGTAACGAAAGCTTCTCTGGTCCTTGATCCAGGGACGCCTCCCAACACTCCTCTGATTCTAACCTTACATAAATACGATCGCCTTGTGTGTTTGTGAGGGGCATGAATGCCCATCTGAAATTATAAGAGTACAATTATAAAATTAATTTAAATCTAATACATTACATAGTATTATAATACATTTCAGTACAGATTGTAAACCAATTTCTATTCAATAATAATTACGTATTTACTTGACTAATATCTGTTTCACCACAAATTGTACATATAAAAACTGTATATATTATACAAACAGCCTTTGTCGTCTGCAGTTAGATTTCATGACCAGCTTCAAAAAGAACTCACATTTACAACCACTTCATTAGATTTGTAAACCTTTAATTTAAGTTTTATGACTTATTTCTAATTGGATATGGCCACAGTTAAGTGATTGTATAAAACCAGATAAACAATATTCTCATACTCCTACTTGCATGGTCCTAATGCTTCACCTCAAAAGTATTATACCCAGACAGGACACTAGAATATTCCAGACAAGTCTTGATTACCTGAATTTAAAGTCAAATGCTTTATCATAAGGTCTGGGGGCATGGCAGTTTCCCCGCCAAGTCAAGCAAAAAAGCGGCACAACCATATTATCCTTTTCTCCAAGCAATTCAGGCCATTTTTGACCACCCTATGACTTTGTTGTGGATAAAACTAGAAGCCTCAATTTTCAGTACATAATTTACACTTAATAAACTTCATAGTACATTTCTGTTTCCAATGAAGTAATAAGGTGGCCGAAATTATGCCAGATGGTAAAACTTGAGTATTTCCACTAGGGAAATACTAGTCATAAGCTAGGATTAAAATGAAACTTTTAGCGTTTCATTTTAATCCTGTGGTAGCAATGCATCTGTTGTCAACCTTAGGCATACCTAAGGAATCGTAATTCACACTTGCATTAGCAACAAATGTCCATGGGTAACAGTGACCACTTACCAGCAGGAGGACTGTAAGTTTCTTTGCTATATCTATGTGTATAGGATTTTAAAAAATATGATTAAAAATAATCTACACATTATATTGTAACTTACTTTGGTATAGTAGTAGAAACATTATCTTTTGCATTATAAAGAGGCTTTGCATCTTTCTGTATCTTAGACGGCTCAGCCAAGATCTGTCTTATCCTTCTCTCTTTAATGATCTTTTCGATCAACTCTAAATCATTCTCTTCTTCTGTTTTCTGTCTCTTACTCGGGAGCTCTAAATTATCAAAGTCTATATCATCAATATCGCCGAACAATTCAGCAGCAGTTCTCTTATTAGATACAGATAGTTGTGTACTCTCTAAAGGTTGTAAAGATGGAGTTAATGTTATGATTTCCTCTTTATCTTTTGTTTCATTATCTGGTACTGAGTGTTTGGGTAATGGAGTAGAGACAGTCTTTTGGCTCACTGGACTAGAGAAGTCTAAGCTTCTCTTTGCAGGCAATGTCTTTTTTACTACATTTGCCTCTGAAACGAATATAAAAAGAGAATTAATGATAATAGTCAAGTTTTACGAATTCTTCATATTTGTGCTTAGTACGTATAATATACTGGTCTTTTCCATTATATAACACAGACTGAACAGAAATATTGTAAAAACCAACACCACCCACCAACCACAATAACTAAAAATGATATTTAATTATTTTAATACCATATCAATAAAGTTGTATTACAATGGTTGGTTTTCCAAAATCACACTTTAAATATTTATTTTAAAATATAGTGACTAAAATTCATTCTTGACTTGGTAAACAAAATTTAGTCATTACACAACCTACTGTTGTTCTAGTGCTGGGTATGGATCTGGGCAATGAAAAGATCAAGTGGAAATTGGAAAACTTCAAACACCCTTAGGTTTTTTTTACTATATCTCAGGTAACTTTCCTCAGTAAGTTTCCCTTTAAAAACACCAGAGGTGCATGTTTGGAAATCGAACCAGGAACCCAATCGTCAGATGTCGGACTCTTAATCACTAGGCTATCACAGATTAAATTGAACCAATCACCGGTTTTCTGTATGCAGAGGTGGAAGTTCAGAGTATTTTATTCTCTTATTGCACTAACTACAAACAACACCTACATATTCATACACTGTAACAAAACGTAAAAAAGCGTTACAATTTCGTAAGCATAATACTTCATATTAGGTAAAAAGTAATTTTAAATGTTCCAGATGTAATCTTCCAACACATTTCATAGATACTTACCATTATCATCCTCTCTTTCTTGCAATAGTTCAAATTCATCTGCATACATAAGCTCATATTCCTCTTCTGGATCTGGATAGTCACTCATTTTGAATACACAACTGCTTCGCGGTTTATAATGTATCAACAAAACTTGTAAACTTAACCTGAATGTAGGTGTAATTCATACAAAGAAAACTATTCTTAAAAGTTACAATAAACTAGTAGTTGAATAGCGAATTACATTTTAATTTGCTATTCTAATGATATTATAAACTACAATATTGGTATAAAATTATGCTATAGTAACAAATAAATCAGAATTTCTTTGGTTGATGACTTTGACGTTTGACTGACAAATCTGACAATTGACATGCCGGTAAAACAAAGGTGTTTATCACAGATAACTATAATGTTGGTGTTTATAGTAACCAGGGAACTTATAGTTAGTATGAAAGTTCCTTGATAGTAACGAATTAAGCATAGATAACTATATACGTACCTGAATTAAATATTTTCCTTCTTTTAATTCTAAACCATATATAAAAATCGTAATTCAAACTTAACTTTCCAAAAAAAACTATTGGTTGGTAAAAAAATCTCTTTAAGCGTTATTTTTGTAAACTTTAAACTAAGAATTAATGAGCTCAAGCCAAACTTAACTTAAATTAGATTTGATTTTGTGATGAGTAATTGAAATTGAATGCGAATCTGATGGATTAAACATCGTTTATTTCTCACGGAACAGTGCATTTAGAGAGAAAAATAAATATAATATTTAGCTAGAGTTGCTATACTTTTTTTATTTTATACATTTTATTCAATTTAGTTTTTTCTAAATTATATTATTTATGAATCATTTCACCATAAATTAGTGTGAAATCCCTGAAAGTAGAAACAACCGACAATAACTTAGTGTCTGACAGCTGTTTTTTTATATTTTTTATTTCTAGCCTTGGATCCTTATTACGGTCATTTTTTTTACGGAAATGACATACGCATATTTCATTGGTGACCAATTGTATTCAATGTTATAATCTACCTACTGCAAATATAATTAAAGCCTCTAAAGACCCTGATTCTAAATTACAATCAAATAAAAAAAAATAAAAAAATAAAAAAATTAATTAATAAATAAATTAGTTAATTAATTAATTGTTTTAATTTAATTTTTTTATTTATTAATAAATTAATTTATTTATCAATAAATCAAACAATTCTCACCAACGCTCAAAACTGTTAATATGTTAGGGCCACACCAAAGGTTTATGACATGAAATATCTTATTAATCTCTACTAAGCATAGGTGTAAGGTCTTAATAAGGTCCGATAATTTTACAACACATACACACATACTTAGCAATTTTATATAGTATTTATGTACGTCAAAGAGATTTATCGCGGTATTTTCTGCAAATGGCAGTCGTAATTACAATAATTCATCAATGGATTACGGTCAATAAGATTATACGTGTTTTTTTGACAACGCTACAAGTGTAAAATGGTGGATAAGATGATTTTATCTTTTTCCGTAGCTTCATAAGGTGGAATTTGGTTTATGCTAAGATGGTTGTACTTTGGTAGCCAAAATATTTTTAGTACCTATTTACACTCCAGAACCAGCATACCACCCCTAACTTAAATTAAATGGTAGAAACAGTAAAAGTAGTCCATAACATTATGGTACTCTATAGGAAAGTGAGACAATAAAACACAATAGATTATATATACGAACTTTTTTTAATAATTGGGTATATTTACAATAGGTTAATTAACAAACGTGAGTTACATGAATAATGTTAGAAGAGGTATCTGAACAGTATACCTTCAATATCATCAATACAGCACATCCACACATCAATATCAAAGTGTACAATATCAGAGATCATTGGAAATCGGAATTATCTATGTATAATGTAAAGCTTGTTGTTAATGAATACTCACTCTTACGATATTACTTATGGAGCCATCATAAATTACATTTTTTTAGAAGTGGCAAACCGACCTTAGAAAGAATGTCCAACTTGAAGTTTGCTACAGATATCTTTCCCTGAATATTCCATCATAGTTGCGTCTTGTATGAGTATGAGAAATGAAATGGTACAACCGCCCTCGGCAAATCGTGTACAAGCTCTACCACTCGACAACTTCACAATGTCGCATTTTTAAGACAGAAATGTAATTTATGGAGTACTCATAAGTATTGATTTCTTCTAGTCCGTAGTATTTATTAAGTCACAATGAATGAGAGTTTAATGTATTTATTTTTCCAAACCAATGTATTAAATTTAAATGGAATGTACAGATCTTATTGATATTTGAATAATTTAATTATTGGAATGTTTTCTATTACATTTTTGGAAAGAACAATAGGGGTATTTAATCTTATTTTTTAAATAGAGAAATAATATTTTGTCTAGAACAAACTAGACTTACACTGGTAACACTGCAGACGGCATCGTTAAATTTTATTTGAAACCTCTAGATTAGTGGAATAGATACGAATTGTAACTATCAAAATTTAAATAAATCTTTAAATTTAATAGATTTCATAACTTCTACATGTGTTTAGTCTTAAAGGCCTTTTATATTACGACTTTATTGAAAAGCAAATTAAGTTGAGTATTTAGAAATTCAAAACCACAAACATACTATTAGGTACAATTCAAACCAGGAATAAAAAGTTAATATCATGTCATATGACTGGCTAATTAAAAATTAATAGTTTTAAGACCATCATATTTGTACGAACAATTTAGGAAGTAATTCATACCTTTTTGATATTCGTTATTTAAACAAAGTATTAACCTTAATTGTTCCGTAAAGATATTAGATATTAGACGAACAGTAACTTTCGTCTCGACCTTGAATGTCGGCTGGTAGTGTAAACATATTAAGTTACAGGCAGGCCCCTAAGACTTGAAGCAACAAAGGAATTTCGCCTTTATTGTGAGGAAGTAGCTAACGGGTTACGTTCAGATATAATTAATAGCAATACGACGTAATCTCCCGTAGACATCTAATCTCAATTTTTGGTCCTGTTTGACATTCATGTAATTTATACAGCAAATTATGTAATTATATTATAATGGTTGTATTTCCAATAAGGTAACTTAAGATTAGTCGTAGATGTCGCTACCCCCGAGGATTTGTTGTCACGCCTCGTGCGTGATGTTATTTTTTATTCCTACATAAGTCTTGTCAACACAATTGAAAACAAATTACACAATAGTTTAAAACTAGAGAAACAATAAATATAACACCAACACAAAATTAAATCAATAATGATCACAGACAAATAATTTTCCTAATATTAAATAAATGAGTTGCAAGTTGTATTAATTTGAGATTTCTTGTTTTTTTAATAGTAAATCGTACATGCTAACTTTGTTGACCATCTTTGAAATACGTTCAGCAAACACGATTCTTTGTTGATTTGTAAGTATTGCAGTGATTTCACTAAATAAAGAGTTGTTCGTCTTTTAGAAATAAACTCGCTTTCTTACGTCTTATTTAATATCCAAAGACACATTTGTTGCGATGTTCTTTGCTATCTACGACTTACGTCTTCGTCGAATTGTTTGGACTACTCAAAGAATCGTGGACACTGTTTTTCCAGCTATCAAGATGGACACGTATTCTATAGGTGGTCAAATTATTTTACCTTCTCTTAACACTCAATCCACTAAATAATTTACTTAACTACGGCACTCGGAAGCCGATGTGTTATTTAAGTCACTTTAATCGGGTAAATATCACTCAAAGATAATAGATAAGATAATAAGAACCTATTTCTAAGCTTTTGAGCTGTTTACCTGTGTAAAATATCGATATAATAAGTATGGAAATATAACTCCGATTAAAGCTGTAAATGTGCTATACAATCGCCGTTTATGAAGCCAAGCGAAACACCATAGTCACGAAACGCACGAATTAGAAGTGTTTGTATGATGCGTTTTTAATCTGTGGCGAACAAGCTCGATACATAATTGGTGCAAAATGAGTACCAAAATGATTTGCATTCATTGAAAAGCGACTGAATGACAGATTCTGAGGTAACAGCGCCCCCTGTGAAATCTTTTCTTAGAGTTAGGCTTCCGTACTCATTATTAATGAATGTAAAGATGTGTGTGAATACTGATTATGTTAAAACTGGAACCGTTTGTGTGAGCTACTTTATCAACCCAAATTACATTTATTATAATCTAAATGTGAGTGATTGACGGCTCAGTTTTACGATAGAAAAAAGTACCTACTGCTGTGAACCTAGATTTGTTAAAGTCAAATGCTAGTTATCAGTCAAATACGGCTATTAAACATGATTTAAATGGGCAAGGACATCCATACATTATTCAAACGACATTCACACTTCATTTGGGACACTAATTCAATGGGATCCCAAATACATATTCGTTTTATAGACCGAGTGCCTCTCTGGGCGTATTTAATACCTGCCACCCCTTTGTCTAGACTAGACTAACGTTTAAGACTTAGTTTATATTATTTTACTCGTTATTACTGTACAAAACGCTTATTCATTCGCAAAATTTGACCTATTTTAACTCCACCCCGACAGAATAAAGACATACCGCTTTGAGCCTGTCATATATTAATACGTACACATTATTGAAGGGTTAACCGGATTACACATGACGGATAAACCGTTTTATTGCATCCTCCCGCCTGCGAGACTCTAATATCATCTAACTACATGGCAATACGATTTACTACAATACGAAACTCTTATCTTAACTAACCGCTGCACTATGGACTAAACCGAAGTTGGGTCAGCAGCTTATCATTATCAGACAATTACAGACCTACATCATTACAACATAACTTCACACCAAATGACAAATATGCAATATTGTAATGGCATCTCGCCAAAACCAGATGTTTTCTAATCAGGGTTCATATACGGCTAGTGGCTGAAATAACTCTAGGATTACCAAAGATTGAAATAAAATAAAGCCCGTATGGCTTTGCTCGATTTTATTTAATGCTTCTTGGTCGCATTTGCCGCTTTTAACCAAAATACATATGTAATTTACAAGTTATTATAAATAATATATTCAAGCAGACACTATACGTTTTCTTCGCCTGCGCGCTGCTTTAAAAATAAATTTCATTTCTAGCTCAAAAGCTGAAAGGCAAGTCAGGATTTTCTATATTTAGCTCAGGCAACCCTAGGTTATTCTGAACCACTCCACTGTATACGAGTTCTATTATTACAGTTTATGATTATTCTAGTAGAGTAAACATGAATCCATTCTTATATATATATAAATCTAACGCATCCTCAATCGCCCTTGTGATATCACATATACCAATCGGACGATAAAATACATTGGCATTCACTTCAACCGCATTTGTATCAATAAAGATATTTATCTGTTATTTTGACTAGTAATTTTAATACTTAAAAAGCTTTGGTCAATCATAACCCATATCCCTAGCTCCGTAGATTTACGTACATTGCAGGACGTGTCTCGTAGAGTAACCACATCGAAATACGCAGATATAGTATCCAAATAGACTCTTATGTCTTTAAGTATTCATTTCTGGTACGGTTAAAACGATGGAAGAAGACTGTATGATGAGAAGCTGAGACGAATTCGACACATTAAGACGTTTAAGACAATAGAGTCCGTCAACGTAGCTTTAAGTAAATTGATTATGTATTAAAATTGTCGTACCGAATGATGTATAAGATATAAGGAATATTTGGATACAATTTCTAAAGAAAAAAGAATTAAATCTGATAGATCACATGTTTTTTTCACTCACGCTCTACCCTAGTCTATAGGTATCAAGGACCCAACAACATCGTGACATCGAAACCCATAAAAATCTAAAACGATCATTTCAATTTTCATTTTTTAAGAATCTAAATCATGACTGGCTGCACACACTGGCAAAATTACCGAGTTGAATTACTAGAAGATTTTTTTAAGAAAAAAAGGTCTTTGAACCAGTGCGTGTGAAAGACTCGCCTCTTTTCCTGATCCGGCCCCTCAGGGACAAATATGCTAGACATAATACTTATGTGAGTGAACAGAAATTTTACGGTCATATTATTAAATATATCCCTAACTCGTTTAGACCAAACGTTTTCAAATTTCTTCAACATTTACTTTCATCCATAGATTTATAAAGAGGCACATAGAAGTCGAATTTTCTATATATTAAAATATAACTACGACAGCTCGTCATCTCGATTTAGAATGACTTATTACTAAAGTAAATTAAAGGCTTCATTATTGTTCTGAAAGATACCTTTCACACTTACTAAAGCCAATGCTTTCTTGACGTAATTTGCTTGTATGGAATCGTTTAAAGTATTGATCAACATTTAACTTTAGTTCTTTCAATTGTTTTAACAGAACTTCTAAATCTATTGTACCTATAATATATATTTTGTCAGGGAATATTTAAATTCGGTTACTTAGTATTCTTACAGGTTCATTTCTGAATCAACGACGATTGACCAAGAGCTTCGGCGGTTAAAAGCCGACATCAGACACGACTAGGGCGGTCAGTTAACGCCAACCTGAGGACCGCGACCTCCGTGTGTCAGGCGGCCGTGAGGGCGTGGGGGGGTGCGGGGGCAGGGTGGGGCGGCGCGGGGGGAGGGCTGTCCACCGTCCCGCATGCCTTCAACTCCGTGAACACCTCCGTGAAGAAACCCGGCTCGGAGTTAATTCTTAACATATTAAAGGATAGTCGGTCCACGATCAATAGACATCGGTCCCAGAACTTATC
>DWNR01002899.1:0-12404 GCA_018250455.1 Polygonus leo
CTCCATACCGAAACACAATAAATTGCTTCACGGAGGATTATGAGGGTGGCGGTGGTACATCCCCGGTCGAACTACATTAGTTCTACCACCTGGAACTTTTTAAATGTGAATCAAATTTTATCACTTAAGTTATATAGGTAAACTAACTTCCATCAGATCTGGCAATAATGCCTATTGACCAATAGATTCGCATTATATCCAGATTTAGTTACATAAAACTTGAAATTAATACGGATGCTTCCTTTCAAACATTGATATTTGTCCCCTATTTACGTTTTTATTTTATCTAGAAGATGGTACAACATCTGCTTAATCCTCCGTAAATAAATTCTTGTTTTTGGATTGCTAGAACTATTTTTTTTGTGTTTCGGTTTTGGAGACGCGTGGTTGCTACACTCACACAAGCGGCGGACAAAATCAGAGGTATCAAACCACCTGAGATCGACCTCAAGTATGATTCAATCGCACTTGGGCTTCATAACAAATGTCTATGTCAAAGCAAGAACACCTTGTGAAACGGTGGTTAGGTATCCCTAACACTTATCCGTTATAACCGTTATCGCAAATAACTGCTCCGCACACCGACAAAATATGTAAATACACATAAATATTACTATACTGTCAACATGTTGATTATGTTGCAAATATTTTTAACAAAATTATGCAATAAATCATTTCATTTCATTTCATAATAAATAAATATGGCAATACTGACGAGAAAACTGCTCGTTTGCTACCTTTATACGTTAAAAACCACCTTTCAGTGACTAGAAACATAACCCTACCTGCATTTAGACTGCAAATTCTTTGTAAATTTCCGCTTTAAGTCTTGCAAGCCGTAACCTCTTCGCCACCTCTTGTACCCTCTTAGCTCCGGCCTACATTATTCTTGCCAAAGTGATTTAAACTATATAACTTTGGGCATAGGGTTGAAATCACCTTCTCGTGGACTGACTCAATATTGCAAATGTAGAATGTAAATGACTTACGAAACTATTGTAAACCGAATTAGTGGCTTTTCTACGTGACATATGAGTCTTGATAATTATTTAGTTTGAATATTTAGATGATTTTAGGGTTCCATATCCAAAGGGTAAGAACGAGACCCTATTACTATTTTTTTTTTATTGTGTAAATGTATCAAACGAGCATGCAGTCCACCTGATGGTAAGTGGTCACTGCCGCCCATGGACATCAGTAATCATCCTCAAGTATGGTTGAGTCATACTCATACCTAAGTTTGATCACAGATGCGTTGCTACCCCTGAGGACTAAGATGTTCGCCTCGCGTTTAAGTATAGCCGGCAACCACGCCTCTCCATACCGAAACACAATACATTGCTTCACGGAGGATTATGAGGGTGGCGGTGGTACCTCCCCGGTCGAACTACATGAGCTCTACCACCTGGCAATTGGTCGGGTAGTGGAATATGTATGTCTGACCGTCTGTCTGTCACCAGGCTGTAGGTGTATAATGACCCGTGACAGCTAGACAGTCGAAGTTTTTACAAATAATGTATTTATGTTGCCGCTACAACAACAAATACTAACAATTAAAAATTTTAAATAAAAGGGGGGCCTCATACAAGCAACTGGTATTTTCAAAAAATTTTAAACTTATCTCTTAACCGTAATAGGTGTACTTGAAATTTTCACACATTATGTATTTCATTTGTAATCTATTTCTTATTCGAAATCTCAGACGATAATCAAATTACCCTAATTATTATCTATATATTAATTCATGAAGCAAAAACAAACCCTTTTTTTATGGATTTTTCGTGGAATTTTACATGACTAAAGGTTATATGTAAAAGGAGTGCTTATATTTTTTAATAATATTGAATTAAAAATACATTAAATTAAGGTGTAGGTAAATACATTCAATACAGGGTAGGCAATATATCTGTAGTCTTGGTAAAACATATTAACCGTATGTTTTTGACAATATAATCTTAATAACTTTACGAAACTAGGGAATAATGGTCGAATTTCGAGCACAAGGCGACCTTCGACAACTAGGCCTAATTAAAGTGTAAAGTTCAACTAAAAATTTTCGCATTTGCATCAGGATCCAAAAAATGCCTGACACGAATAACCTCAATCTCGCAACACCGCACAATGTACCTACACGAAAATGAAAACTGAAAATCCGTGTTTCAGCCGAGTTACTCCATGCCTCTCCGAGTGTGAAAGGTCAGTAGGTGAGACCTTAGCATTGTCACCGCGAAACTTCGCTCACAACTGAACCTTTGTAACGGAAACGTTGACTGAAAATGTGCTGAGAAGCCCCAAGATATATTCCCCACATTTTGGAATAAGGTTAAGACGTAACGGGGATATCATGTCATTATCAGATACTTTTGTCATCCCTCACATACTGTACGAGCTAACGCTCGAACTCAGCACACTTGATCGCGAACAATTTATAATAGTTTCTCGGCTCGACCGATTCTTATGAAATTTTGTGTGCGTAGGTAGATCTGAGAATGGGTCAACATCTATTTTTCATATCCGTAAATGTCAACCCTTAATTTACATCCTTCTACCGTCAATCCCTATTTTTTAATCGCGATTTTTATTTTATATATCAGAACAACGTTTGCTAGGTCAGCTAATAGTTAAACAAATAAAACGCCAGATACTTTCTACTACTATTATAGTTCAATAAAACTATGTATAAAACCAATAAAGTGTACTTTACAACTTTACTACAACTTACTACCTACACCCTTTTGTTTTACCCATATTATCAATAGCCCTGAGCATGGAGGTCACTGCAAGTCAGTGTCAAACAGCATCTCCAAAGTCACGGGCCACTCCAGCTGTGACGCCATTTTCCTCCAAGAACAATGCTTTGACTGCATAATTGACTTATTCTCCAACTTTCTTTATGGAATCTATTGTTAACAGCTAATGTCATATTAAAATAAAATCAGCTAAGTGTGAGCGGGGTCTTATGTGCATGTGCTACGTAGCGCGTTAGAATATGCGTTGGTAGATTGAATAATCCATTTTTTAATTTTAAAAGTGAAACTTTTTATATGTCGCCTCGAAATTTCACGTCCTCTGTCGCATGTCGCATTACAGCCAGCCGCGGAGTGAGGATGTGAAAGGCGCTTGAGCAGAGCAGCCAAAACTAACATATCCTCACTCAGCCAGCCGCGGAGTGAGGATGTGAAAGGCGCTTGAGCAGAGCAGCCAAAACTAATATGGCGGCTCCCATCAGTTGACCGCTTATCGTTTACATTCCCACTTATTCGTGCAAGTTCATGGCGTTATTCGTATGCTTTGATCCGTATCTTCGGATAAATGTTCATATTGTACAGTGATGTTTTTATTATGTGTATTTTAATACGCAGAGTGGAATAAACATTCACAGTTACATATCTTGTCTGATCTAATCATGTCTCGAAGAGCTAATCTTTACTCTTAAAGTCTTAAGACTAAAGACGAAAGAAATAAGATCAAAGATACACACACACACACACATCTTCACGCCAAATCCCTAACGGGGTAGGCAAAGAGTATTGAGTGTCAAGTGGCACGGTTCAAAGATAAGATCAAAGACGCAATTTCAAACCCTAAATCGAATAATTTTCCGAAAATTCTCAATACTACTACAATCTGGGGAAAAGTTTCACTTGCATGAGGATTTCCTAAAACCACACTTTTGATTGTGTCTACAATATTAACAATGTCATATCATCACCAATTTTGCACTGAAAATTACCTATTATGAACTAAACATTAGCATCTTTGTTGCAAAACTTAGATTACTATAGTTGCAAATTTAGTAATTAGACCTGGATTCTGCATCTACTAGGACTAATACCATTGTTTCATATTCTAGTCAGAATAATCAAGAGTTATTATCAAAACAGGACAACTAGTCTGTGCACCTAATTGATCAATTTCGTAACTTTACATAAACTCGGTTCTTCCTACTGCTGATGAATTTTAGAACAAAACCACTGTAAATACGATGCATACATCTTTGTTCTAGGGCAGGGGTTCTCAAAGTGTGCGACGCAATGAATAAAGAGGGGCGCCGTGAGGCTTTCTCTGGAAACTAAACTTGGCCTAAATTTTAATTTTTGTGCACATCTTCCTAGGATCATTGTATTTCGAATATCGAGGGGGCAACGTGACATATTAATGATCTGTAAGTGCGCCGCGAACTGATAAAGTTTGGGATCCCCTGTCTTAAGGTCATTGGATCGGCGTTGAGGGCGGCTTTAATCCAATCGGGATGGATTACGTAGTGTTACCGTGAACGATAAATTACCAGATGATCAACAAGTACGTGTGCTGATTCCATAAAAGTGAGGTTTTCCAAGTCTATCTATCTATCTAATACCTTTAAACGAACAATTCTTGTATATATACTCTAGGGCAGCAGTGCATTTGTGGTCAACCTTAGATACGTAGTAATCGTACGCAGGGATGATTACTAATATCCATCACCATCAGGTGAACTGCATGCTCGTTTGCTACCTTTAAACCATAAAAAGATAGGTTTTACAAATCTATCTACCTAATATTAACTTTAATAAGAGCAATTCTTGTATATATATTTATATAGAATCTGTATCTCGGAAACGGCTCCAACGATTTTCGTGAAATTTAGTATGCAGATGGTTTCGGGTGCGATAAATCGATCTAGCTAGGTTTCATTTTTAGAAAACGTAGTTTTATTCGTGTTTTCAAGCAATGAAAAACGAGAAGGTAAGCTATTCAACAACAGATGGCGCTGCTTATAATAGAAATATACAAACGACGCCTGATCGCCTTGCTAGTTTAAATTACCTTTTAACTCTTTGTTTATCTTTCGTAGCTCTCAACTAACTAGCCCACTAATTTTTATTTATCCACTTACGGAAGTAAAGAATTTAGATAACCCATATTAAAATTTGTTATCCTTTTTATTTTACACTAGCTGTACCCGCGGCTCCGCCCGCTACCCCATCATTTAGGGGTTGAATTTTTTAACCTAAAACATGGCCGAGGGTCTTCTCGACAGTTTAGTCAAGTTTGCATGAAAATCCCTTCAGCCGTTTTTACGTGATGCGCGGTCAAATAAACAGACAAACAGATAAACAGACAAACAGACAAAAATTCTAAAAACTGTTTGAACGTGTTCAGTTATCGATCCTAAGTATCTCCAGCCAACTTTTTTTTTAATATATCCCATGTACAGACTTTCGACCCTCTTTAGCTTTATTATATGTATAGAAGATAGAAGAAGATAGATAGATAATTATCAAAACAAAGGAAATGTGTATATTTTAACTCCCTCATAATCCTACGTCAAGCGATTTATTGTGTTTCGGTATGGAGAGGCGTGGTTGCCGGCTATACTTAAACGCGAGGCAAACATCTAAGTCCTCAGGGGTAGCAACGCATCTGTGATTAAACTTAGGTATGACTCAATCGTACTTGAGGTTACTGAGGATAGTTATTGATGTCCATGGGCGGCAGTGGCCACTTACCATCAGGTGGACTGCATGCTCGTTTGCTGCCTTTAAACAATAATAAAAAACAACTATGTCCATATTACAAACTTTATTAATATATAACATATTGTTAAAGATGTATAATTCACGTCTAGAATTTATCGTTGTAATCTTTTTAAAACTAACTATCGTAAATAAAAATAGCGTCCTTACTAAGTAATGCATTTTTTTATATTTTTTATTATTAAACATTTAATTTGATTTACTGCGAATAAAACTAAACTAAAGTTGGACACCTTAAGTTATATACAAAAATTAGTACTTTTCTTTGTACATTATTTATCTTGTCAAGTACCAGGTGGTAGAACTCGTTTAGTTCGACCGGGGAGCTGTCACCGCCACCCTGATAGTCCTCCGTGAAGAAATCATTGTTTCAATTTGGAGAGGCGTGGTTACCTGTTACACTTATACACCAGGCGATCATCTTAGTCCAGTCTCAGTTAGTAGCAACGCACCTGTGATCAAACTTAGGTATGATTTTATTTTACTTGGGATGATTACTAATGTCCATGGGTGGCAGTGACCACTTACCATCAGGTGGGCTGTATGCTCTTTTGCTACCTTTATATTATACAAAAAACACTTGTCATTATCCTACATTTGTCACAGATTTCATCCACCCATATATTTAATATGGTTACCCTTTCTGGTACCCATTGTATGGTACGGAACCATAAAAAAATATTAAAGGTTAAGAACTAGTTCTGCTTGCTACTACAATTGTAATAATACATTTTTCCCTAATTACATAATTTAGGTCAATTGTAATCTAATCATGACAAATCATTTGATTAGTCATGTTGATGTAACCTAAATTCTTGCTTATCACGATGATAACTATTGGGTCGACTTATGCAAATTCTTGATGATGATTATTTTTTACATTGATAGCTAAATTACGCAATTCTTATATTAGCCAGGTGGCAGAACTCGGTTCGAAGGAAGGGGAACCATCGCCACTATAATAATCCTTCGTGAAGCAGTTCTTGCGTTTCAGTTTGAGGCGCGGTTGCCGGCTATAATTAAAATGTGCAATGATGATACTGAATACACTACTGAAAAACTGTGAACATATTATACGTATAAACATTCATCTTCAATCACTCTATCTATTAAAAAAAAAACCGCATCAAAATCCGTTGCGTAGTTTTAAAGATTTAAGCTTACAAAGGGATATAGGGACATAGGGGCAGAGAAAGCGACTTTATTTTATACCTACTATGTAGTGATTTAAATTTAAATTAAAAAATATTTACCTAAATATTTTTGACCTCCTGGGTAGAAACGCATCTGTGGTCAACTATAGGTACGATTCAACTTGAGGATGAATACTTATGTTCGTACACGGCAGTGACCACCTACCATCAGGTTGCGTGCTCGTTTGCTATCTTTATACGAAAAGAAATATTGATACAATTAAGTACCTAATATTGCAGCGTGGATCTAATAGTAATTGCCTTACATGATACCTATTTTTGCCGCGAAACAGTTGTTTAAGAGCAATTTGCGTTTCGGTCGGTGGTGCGATTGTCGGTCACACTTATACAAGAGAGGACCATCTCAATCCAGGGGCGACTCATCTGTGGTTCACCGCAGGTAGGACTTCAATTACAGGTGTTCATACAACAGTAACTTCTTATCTTCCCGTGGACCGGATGCCTGTTTGCTACTTCTATACTTATACTAAAATCATAAATATATATATCTAAATCTGAATCTAATGTATTTTACGAGATGGTTTACCCAATCCCATGATAAACATGCCGTTGCGCTTTCGTTTCGAAATACCTTTCACAGGAAAAAAGTAAAAAAAAGGAAAAAGCATGAAAAAGGAAACCGGAGAAAGTTCGTGCATTTTGCGTGTAAGAGGTAAAATTGTACGAGTAAACCGAACTGTTTTAAGCAATGATAGTTTAGTGGTAGAAAATCTTACCTCTCAATCTGATGGTTTAAGAACGCTTCCCAAAATTAAAATGAACGAACGAACGAGCAAAAACCTTAACCAAACAAAAGACAAATTCGCGACGAAAACGATATCAAACCCGCCGTACATAATAGATGCAGACTAAAGGCTAAGGAACAAAAAAGCGTTCCTTCGTCCTTTGAAACCTTAAGCCCTTCATGGGTCACCTTGGGGTCAACGACCGCTTGCGTAAGTCTTGCGTCACCGCGCAGAAATGCGTGAACAGCCCCCTAATGGCGCATCGGCCCTCCCTCTCACACACACACATTTGTGGTATGGGAGAAAGAGATGACGTATGAGCTTACGTCAGCCGTGCTAGGATTTTGCACTTTCGTTTTATACGTGCGTACTAATTTCCATTTGTCATACGGTTTTTTAGGTTTGTTTTAGTTTCTAGAAAGAACATTAGGTTCGTCTGAACCTGGGCTCGTCGAACTACATTTTTAAATGTAATTTTCATATTATTATATAAAAAGTGAAGACACAAATGTGTCCCAATTGTGACGATTTGATGCATTGTTAATTCGAGTGCCGTGTGTGTACAGAACCATCTAATATATAAAATTCTTGTGGTGCAGTTTTTGTTGCCAAACTACTCCGAAACGGTTCGACCGATTCTCATGAAATTTTGGTTGCATATCGGGTAGATCTGAGAATCGGTCAACATCTATTTTTCATACCCCTAAATTTTAAGGGTGGTCCTCCCCATATTTTTTTATGTTTTTTTGTCATTTTTTTTGTTTTTATTTTCATCCCCTTAATTTTCTCTCTTCCACCATCAACCACTATTTTTTAAACTAATATTTGTTTTTTTTTTCTTTATAGGGCATAACAAAGTTAGTTGGGTCACCTCAGTATATAAAAATGATTGGGTTTAAATCAACAATAGGTACCAACGGTTTTCTTTGATAATCTAGAAGTCTGTCTTAAATGATAAAAAACATTAGGTCCGATAAATCTAATGTGATTATTAACCCGTAGTTGCCTGTGTTCCCATCCCAGCACCCCAGCAGTGGGATAACAAGTGATACAGGATATTAGGATGGATATTAGGATGGAAAAAAATAAGATTTTTGAATTTATTCGTATTCTAAATAGTAGGTATGCATTCATTTAGAGTGAACTTAGGTTTTCCTCCTTACCTTTGGACTGAGTTCTTATCCCGAATCTGTCTACCAGTTTAACTAGACACCCCCCATTTTAACTTTCTTTTAAGAACTAAAAGAAATAAAGGCCATTCATTAAAACGAAGAGGTCTTTTAAAACTGGACTTGTTTATATTAGAAAAGTGTGTGTGTATTGCAGTTTTTATGTGTGTGTTATAAGGAAAACTGTGGTATTTTAATTATTGCATACTTTGCTTTCGTTAAACTATACTTAATTTATGATGACATCATTAATTTATTTTGTTAACGTAACAAAATATAATGATATATGTCAAACCCGGAAAATATAGATACTTCATTATCATTATTGTACATGGGAAATTTGTAATTTAAAATATATAAAATACAATTAATTATGGTTATTGGTAAGAAGGAAAATGAGGGTATTTTAAATTGTACATATTATGATAGAAATTCAATAGTATCATGCGTTACTATGCGGAAATTCATGTCTATAAAGTCCGATTAGAACTTTACAACAACTTGCGTCTTTGTTGAATCCCTCCACGTGGTTCGCTCTACAACGGAGCATCATCTGGGTATGTACATTACATACCCTGTCAACATTTTGACGAATTCTATGTTGGATATAAGATATAGACGTGGATTATTGCACATAATTTAATCGGCGTTTACACATATTTCATTTTAAAAAAATATGTCGATAATGTTGTATCAATATAAGAGGTTATATGATGAAGAAGAGTTTATTCTAGTTTAATACGTAATACATAATTTTATTTCGATATAATCCTGTATTTTTCTTGACAAAATGATCGTCTTTTCGATCGTTGTCAAAAAGAAAATCAACACTTCCACTTTTCATTTTTTTAACACGCCTACTAACATCATAAAGCCAACATGAACACACAAAGTGTCTGTGTGTGTGACGTGGCGACCTTGCCGCGGTCGCTGCCCAGTCGCGCACAAGGGCAGCGCATGCAGTCATGCAGCGCTATTTATATTGCCGTGCGATAGCGGTATGCGTAGCGCTCACTATTATACGGCTTGCATTGCTTGTTCCTTCTGTTTGAAGCAATACTTTACGTTTGCTACTTCATCGTATGAGGTACATTTTATTCCATCCATCGATCCATCCATCAGCCTTTTGAGGTCCACTGCTATACATAGGCCTCCTCTAATAGGCGCCACTCTAATCGGTCGCGTGCCCTCTGAATCTAGCGGTTTCCCGCCGTCTTCTTCAAGTCGTCAGTCCATCTGGTCGGGGGGGCGACCTGTGCTCCTTTTGCCTAAACGTTACATTTTATTGGTAGTCAAATATTGAAATTGTATGTAAATTAAATATAAACACAAAAATTAGTTATTAAACGTTTAAAAAAAGATATATTTATTTCATTCAGCAGCGTGTGTGAATATTTTTAAAAATACTTACTCTTTAATAATATGCATAGGCTGAGTAGGAACACACAAAGTGTCTGTGTGTGTGACGAGGCGACCTTGACGCGGTCGCTGCCCAGTCGCGCACAAGGGCAGTGCATGCAGTCATGCCGCGCTATTTATATTGCCGTGCGATAGCGGTATGCGCCATGATCACCAGCATGCCACTTACATCGTTTTAGAAATAAGAAATATTTTTCCCGTTTTTGAAGTAGCAAATCAAGCAGCTCATCTATTGGTTAGTGGGCCATGACATATGCGACAAATCTCGTGTAATCCGTACGAAATAACTATTAACCACTTACATAGCATGATCTTTGTGGTCCATGCAATGCATTAGCCATGGCGACCGTGTGTATGACATAAGTACTAGTGTGTGCTGATGCAGAAGGTCCCAATTTCAATTCCCAACGAAACATAAATGGGAATTAATAATTTAGATTTGTACTTTCAGTAAGTGTTTTTACCTTTTATATGTACTTGGGACATAAGTAAGTATGTATAATACTAGTTTAAGGCCGTAAACGTTGATAGAGTTATTTATACAGGGTGACTTGTAACTCGACGTATTCCTCTTAGGATGTGATAATACAACTAATTTCCAACAAAATTAACCGTTATGTCCATAATACCAATGTGGCTCGTTATCGAGATATTCAATATTTTTGGTTTTGTTCAAAAAACCCGAATTAACTACAAAAATCTCAATAAATTGAAAACTACTGTTTTGAATTAAGTTTTTTTAATTTTTTTTAGTTACCAATACATCAACAAACATTTATTAATACTAATACTGGCACAAATGCCAAATATTTTAAAATAGCAAGTGAATTCTTATAAAATTTTGTTTCGAGTAACTAATTTGGTCGATAGAAAACTGGATTTATTTTGAAAAATCAACTGAGAATTTTGTTAATTATTTAGTGTTTTTGGGTAGCTAATAAAACAAGGATTTTTTTCTAGTAGTTTGTACGCTTAACGTCGAGTTACAAGTCACCCTGTATACATAAAACAATATTTTTCCACTTCAGTTTACTCCGAATACTTATCAGATGTAAGACTAGAGTGTTGCTGATACCGCCCCCTTTGTTTCAGATACAATCAGGCTCGAATTTACCTTTTAACTTTAACAATGTCTGTCCATTCTTTTGTAAGTTATACTATAGAACAATTTGTTCTGTGATGGAAGGATGGATGGACGGATAGCAGAACTTTAGTAATAGGTTTCAGTAGGCATTCTTAAGGCAGGGAACAAAACCAAGAAATATTTCTCCGATCTTGATATATGAGAAATTGTGTATGTGTGTTTTTTTCCTTTTCATTTCAGATACAATCAGTCTCCGATTTTTCTCTAAACAATAACAATACGGTTATTTGTCTGTCTGTCGACAGCGACTACCCGGCAACGACGCGCGGCGGAAGTGCGAAAACAACCTTATTTATGTTCGCCGGCGCCTGGTAAAAGTGTACAAATATTATTCCCGGGTACAGTTCCCAGATTCTAGGAATATTGGCGGATATTCTGGAATCAAGTCCGGGATGAAATGTTTGGGTATTGAACTGAGAAATAATATTACGGTTACTCTTTTGTATTCCAAGTCGTGTATTGAAAAGTTTTCCTAGCAACTTTTCGAGTTATTCATATTTTTCTATACGTACCAAATGTCCTAATAACAGGACCACTCCATTTCTATCTCATATGTATCTTGTATCTCATAAGTATCATATAAGTACTTGCAATAGAGAATGAAATAAACGTTTGAGGGGATGGTGTTATTGGATTGTTAGGGTTATGGAACCCTGGTATGGAACGTTTGGGTATGGACCCAAACGGTACCTACGTGACGTGATAAGGAAGCTAATATAATAAATAACAGATACTGAAAATGCACTTTAATGTAAGTATTAATGTAAAGTAAACTTATACTGCCGCGATCCGACCGCGTCAGATGGAGAGTAATTTTTATGTGTAAATTGTTGCAACGCCATCTAGTGAATGCGTGATTCCAATTTGACTTCTCCGGCTTTTGTTGAAGAACTATCAACCGAGTATGGTGAAAAACCTTAGTGTTCGATTCTGACTCGCAATTGGTTAAAGTTTAACCAAGAAGTTTAAGACAAAGAAACAGTTTAACCGTTAAGCTTTTTCTTTCTCTTCCATCGTGTTATTATTTATTTGCCTCATTTATCGATGACTGGCTTTTGCTCGCGACTTCGTCCGCTTAGAAGTCGATAACCCCTTGGGGATTGAATTTCAAAAAATCCTTTCTTAGTGCTCACTTATATCATGAAAAGAACCCCTGTACCAAATTTCAAGTTTCTAGGTACAGTAGTTTTGGCTGTGCGTTGATATGTCAGTCA
>DWNR01002900.1:0-12404 GCA_018250455.1 Polygonus leo
CGTTTGCTGCCTTTACACAATAAAAAAAAATATATATATATAAGATGTACCTATGTTCCTTCGTTTTCGCTCAAGTACCATCGTGAGAAAACCTCTCCAGACTTAAGAGATGTCTAATACATATTAAAGGTATTTAAATTGTACGATTCCTGACCAGTACGATGGATTATTAAAACTTACATTGGGGTATAAATATAGCCTACGACCGATTCTGAGACGTAACAAATACACACAAAAATTAAAAAAATGGGTCAAACTATTTCGAATGGGTTCAATAACAAACACTGTGACATGATATTTTTATATATTAAATTACAAATTTCAACCTATGTACCATACATGTATTTGCATACGCCCAAAACAAATGTGGCTAGTAGTTCGTTACTTTTTCTAACATAATTCCTAAATAAATACAATATGTACTTATTGTAATTAAAGTCATTGAACAATAGAAAAAATCTTACATAGAATATAAATAAAACAATAGTAGTTAAATAATGAATACAATTAAATAATAAATGGATAATTTTCTAAACATTGTAATAAATTTTACAACGCATAATTTAATAATATCTATGTTTAATGTACATGTGTATCTAATACAAATTCATTACGATTACAATGTAGCGAAAATAAATAACGTTTCTTAACGTCTCGTAAGTATGAAGTAGGGACCAATCTGCCTTGATAGTATACCTACACTTTATAATCTCGAATAACGTAGGAATTACTATTATGATTACTATTATGATTTATGGCTATTATGTTTAAATTATTAGTTATCGGGTTTTATTGATTGCTTTTGCGAGCTCTTCTTAATAAGTAAAACAAACTGTATTTAGTAAGTGGCTGTTTCTTTCTTTTTTGTGTATAAAATATTTCAGAATATCATGTATCTAGGTGATGAAGGCTAGAAAATCAACTATTCATTGATGTCATCACGCAGATATTTCAAAATTGTTTGTAATAATTTTGTATACATTATATGGTAGAATACGTAAAAAAGGATGAGTTTTATCATTTCGGTCGCTTCAGATAAATTTATGACATTTAAAGTTTTGATGCAGTTCATTGTAATATCCACGTTAAGTAATTTTTAAATTTATTGTCAATTTAATGTTCTCTCCAATAAGTTTTATTAGAGTAGGTATTATTAGTACCCTTTAAAACGCGTGCCATTATAACCCTACATACATTCTAGGTATGGATTGATATACTAATAAATTTGAGATTGTTAATAATTTTCTATATATTAAACATAATTAATTTCAGAGTTGCTTATGATTCTACTTTGTTTCATACCTACTTCATGACTCGTGTTATAAAAAAACTTCACTATAAGATTACACGTGTCCACGTTCCTTTTGACACGACCAGTAATTTGGATAATTCCATGGTACATAAATAGCTATTCACGATGTCCTACACTAAACCTTTTAATTACACTTTTGTCGCATCATGTATGGGAAGTGACAATTAACAATGTGATAATTTGTCTAATGCTTTAATTATGGCGTAAACTGGCGTAATTTGTAGGTGACGTGGATATGACAAAATACCAGGTTATGACAAAGTACAACAGTCAAGGATTTGAGGGTCTACTCACGATAACATCTTTGGAGCCGGAGGACAGTGGCGTGTACACTTGCGATGCTATACAAGAGAGCCCTTTTGTTGATAACTGTACCCACATACAACGATTGAATATATCTTTGCAAGTAAATTGTAAGTATTATTTGCTTCGTTGTAATAGCTTTAGGTACCACCAGTCCCTATGATTTAGCAGTTGAAAGGGGCATGCAGTCCACATAATGCGAAGAGGTGAGATAATGAGACCTGACGAGATTTAATATTTTTGTCATCCCAACGAAATGAGATGGTTGTCATTTGTAAGAGTCTTTCTGATCGAAACACAAATTTCTAATAAATAACTAGAGCGTAGTAGCAATAGCAGCGCGATTTCTCATTGAATCTCAGGCAATAATTTCAGGCTTTTCTAGAATACATTCTTATTAAATATTAATCGTCACTTGCTATTCGGTGAAGAATGAGAGATGAAGAAAAACATCGAAACGAAACGTACATTAAACTTGTTAGTTGAATGACTATACTCAGTCTTTAATGCCATTATTGAAAATAATATTTGTCGTAAACATATATTGAATAATCCTAGACATGATACATGTAAATTATGTTGCAGATGGTCCTATGTTTAAGGATGGCAATGATACTGTTAAAGTTTACGGAACAGATGGAGAAAGGTAAGGAGTAATTATTGAAATTTCAATCAAATTTAATCACTCAATAACTGAGTATGATAATGAATATATTAACATTAACAATTATTTATTTGATTTGAATTATTGTATTTGATTATTATTATTACGGCGCGACTACTAGGTAAAGTACTTGATAAAATATACGAAGAAAATATTGAACATGTATTTATTTTATATGTCGATAAGTAAATATTAATCATTTAGTATATAGGTAGCAAACGAGCAGTAGCTTTAGGCCCTCCTGATGATGGTGATCCTCCGCCATTCCTGGACATTTGTAACCAATCTAAAATATGATTGAAGACTTGATCAAGTCTTCGCCTCGTATAGAAATATGGCAAGCAATCATGTATCTCCAAACAAAACGCAAGAATTGTTTTTCGGTGGGATATGAAATCTAGTTAAATATTTTAATATCGCAATAAGTGAATCAATGTATTTAGTAGTCTACGTACTAATCCTTTGAACATATAATAAATTACTGCAAGTAATAAATAATAATAATAAAAAAATATGTTGAACTTTCCTTGGGTTTTGTTCACAGAAGTTTAATTTTAATGAAGTCGGTCCAGTAGATTCGGAGCTATTGGCAGGCCCATTCTCCATTTTAGTTAATTTTCCTCGAATTCGTATCCACGTTATCTCAATTAAAGTTTTTAACATTTGAACAGTACAATACTTGATTATTATAGCCAATGAATAGACATTGTAGGTACTCTTTTTTCATTAACATCAATTGAATATACTTCGGAAGTCGACAGCAAAAATCGTAAAAAATATGCACTAACTTAGCAACTTATACTCCATTGTGTGCAAAATAAGAATGATGTTTTTTGTTCCATTGAACTTCTAAAGCTGAATACAATAGAAGAACCGTAAGCGGATCTCCGTTAGGCATTCACTTGAGAGAAAGAAAATTCACTTGAAAGTACTTAAAAATGTATGAATAAACAACATTACTTCATAGTTCCACACTAAGGTTCCCTGTTCCCACATAAAGAGTTCCCTATAATAAAATTTATATTTCCATTTAGCGGGTAATCATACTTGGGATAGTTTGTTAACATACCTATTGGAAACTTTTCCGTGACCGCTGTGGCATACTCAAGTTATGTATTTATTGTTGTCATATATACTCGTATCAATAAAGGTAATTCAAATGTAATTTATAAAGAAAAATAGGATATCACAGGGGAACAATCGACACTTGCTTTTTTATCAAATTAATTAATCATTTGAATACAGCAAAAGCGAGCTTTAGTTATTTCTGATTTGTGTTATTAAATAATAATCATATTGTTTTATTAACATTTTATTTATGATATGAATTATCAATTTCTAAAGTTTTAAAATAGTCATTTTCGGTAATATTGAAAAGCATACAGGTAGAAAACGTGCAGGACTATTTAATTGTAATATGTCGCGGGCCACAAGTATATCCTTGCGGACCGCATTCGCCTTACACGCCACAGTTTGCCGATCACTATATTAAACAATAAATTAAAACTTTGTGCAACTTCCAGCGTTCTTCTAGTTTGTTCAGCCAGCGCTTATCCGATCCCAACATACAGATGGTTCAAAGAAACAGGAGATATTCTATCGGAATTTTCTCAGGATAAGATACAACTACTCAACGGAGGAGCCGAAGCCGTGCTGACGGTTGTAGCGAATGAATCTACTTTGGACACTAAGTTTATGTGTCGGGCATCTAATAAATATGGCGATGTTGAAAGATCTTTTTTGCTTCTGGAAACTGTTAAACCGAAGAAACCCAGCAAGGTATTTTTATAGTATAAAGTTATCAAACGAACCTGTGCACCTGATGATAAGGGGTCCCTTTCCCTTTCTCCTTTGGACATTTGCGTCGTACCTACCTGAGATTGACCCCAGCCACACATACAAGAGACGACTCTTGTAAGGTTTTATAAGGCTAGTCGCAACCTATGCCGCAAGAGAAAAAATGTTTCACGGAGGATAATGACGGTTGTAGGTATCTACCACATGATGAGTTTCATGAAACTGTCATGAATTAATAATGTTTTATTTAACTTTTTTATAAAATGTATAGCATAATTTTAGAAGTTGGTGGCTGTAAAAATGTAGAAATGGAATTGTATCGTATCATTTCTTCCCGTGGATATTGCATGCCTTAAGCGCGAACGCGCTAAGGCATAGCTCTACTAGGGCCTAAAAATCAAATCTGTGTGTTCATACTAATTTAGAATAAGCTATAGTTAAACTTTCGTTTTCATATTCTTGATTTGTTTTTTCTAATTTCCAATTTTTCTATTTGTATTCAGGTGGAAGTCCACAGTGTTTCTCATGATAAAATAAAGCTTCGAGTTACTTGGAATGATGAAATGTTCTTTCCAGTAAATAGTAAGTGTTTTTTTTTTAATTTGATACCTCGGTTATTCAGCTGGGATACTCATTATTTTGTGGTCATGGCTCTTCATTGTGATCCATAGTTAAATAATATTTACATGAATTTAATCTTATGATAAATTAATTTAACTAAACCTAAATAATCTTAAAGGCGTTTTATCCATAGCAGATACTTGTTAAACGATATCAACATATTTTATTTAATAGAACCAAATTAGAACAATGGACAATAACCATCGTACTTATCTGTTTATTAAAAATATTTTATTTGGAGGTAGTAACAGATTCCAATGGGAGCCTGTAACCACCCGGAATCTGAATGCATTTCTGTTATATTTTATAAATATTATCAAAAAAAAAATCACAAATACGTTAAGAAAAAAAATAAAAAATAATAATTGATTTTTGTTTTCAGGTTTTTATGTTCAGTATTTATGCCGAAGAATCACACAAAGAAAACCAAAGGAGTACTTTTGGAAGCAAGCTGGAAGAAAATCGGTATTAATACCAGATGAAGAGTCTGATTCTGAAGATAATTTTGAAGGTGATAATTTTGATGTTTTTCTGTACATCATTTATGATAAATTAATACAATGTCCCATTGGGAATATATCTTTTAGGATTATATATATTTTTTAATTTCATTTATGTCTTTATTCTATATTATAAACAAAACTATGAATATTCAAGGATAGTGTATTTCTAGATGTGATGCTAATTGTAAGCAGAACAACTTCATTCACCCACTTCATTCACACTTATGGTTTTTATCGTATCGTAGACAGCAAACGACATGCAGTCCACCTGATGGTAAGTGGTAACTGCCGCCCATGGACATCAGTAATCATCCTCAAATGCGATTAAATCAAACCTTATCAATTAATTATTATTGTTCAAACTTAGATCACACATGTGTTGCTACCCCTAATGACAAACATGTTCGCGTCGTGTATTAGTATAGCCGATAACCATGTCTCTCCAAACTGAAACACAAGAATTGCTTCAAGGAGGATTATGAGGGTGGTGGTGGTGGTACCTCCAGTTGGCAGTTTTATTCAGTCTCCGGTATTCTATGATTTACATAGAATACCAGAAATATTTAATATAAAGTTTGTAAAATACATAAAGCTAAATATCAACTTTTTAGGAATGTACGTAACCCTACCAAATTTAGAGGCAGAGTCAGAATACTGGATTCGTTTAAGAGCTGTCAATGGCGTCGGAGAGTCTGCGTGGTCTGATCCTATAGAAGGAGAAACAGTTGCTATTGATTCAGAAGATTCAGATGCTATAGAAGATGCAGAAGATCCAGAAGATCCAGAAGATCCAGAAGATCCAGAAGAGCCAGAAGAGCCTGAACCTGTGCACGCCTCCTCTGAGTCCGCCTTTTATGGCTTATTCTTTGCAGGTGGCCTTGCAGTTGTCGCAATAGCCTTCATGTTTGCCATGCGATTGGTGTAATACATTTATAATATACCTATGTTAATGTTCAAAAAACTATTCCAGAAACTTAATAAATAAATATTGTTTAATAGCACATTGCTTTGTTTTTCTTAAAAATCTATACATATAATAAAACTGTTGTCGAGTTCAATTCTGTTCATTGAATAAAAACTAGAAAAAATACTCCTAGGGGTCTTCATACAAGCAACTCAAGCCAAAAAAAACATTTTAAATTTTTTGTCTGTCTGTCTGTTGTGCGGCTTTCACGTAAAAACTACTGGACGGATTTTGATGAAACTGGTTTTGTTATATAGCTATCAGTCCTCGGCAACATATAGGCTATAATTTATTTTGAAGATCGGGATTCCAGATGTGGGACTATAGCGGCCTGGGTAATTTATTTATTTATTTATGTATTTTATTACCTCTAGTTATATTATATTACTTCTCGTTTAAGTGTTTATCCCTTACATCCTTTAAATCTTAAACAAAGCAGTCTATAATTATATATTTGGACTTAGAAGTGAATTTTAAAAGGAGGTTGATATTTATATACAAAGATTGAAATGGTTGCACATGTTTATGGAATGGGTAACAAAACAAATGAAAGTCAGAAATATTTTGTATAACCTTATACCTTTATTGGAGGCAAAGTCTGTTTAAGTAATGTTGTAACAATTAGTGTATAAATGGAACATTAAAAATGACAAAGTAACCACAAAAGAAATACGAAGTATGCGGCGTATTTGGATCTTGATTCTTGATTAAAATCAGCTACTATTTTATAGTAGGTACAAATTAAAGTAAACTAAGAGTGAAATTTGCATAAAAGCGAGACGCAATTTGCTCATGAAATTTAGACAATTCTTCAGAACTTCGTTCAAATAAGATGCAATATATATTATTGGTAATATTCATCAACAGATAGTCTTCACAAACTTACAGAATAAAAAAAAACATTTAATTGATAACATAATCTATTTTGTTTTACTTCAATGCGCCTCGCTTTCCGCCCAGCGATTTTAATTTAAACAATATTTCTTAAGCTATACGATATTATCTTTCACCTCGTGAAAAAGCAGTGACAATATGCATTTAATCAAGGGATTCCATACCCTTGCGCTTTATAAGCATATATTTTATTTGAAACAATTAAATTTGAAGACTGTATAGTCTGAAAATAAAAAGACTTCAAAAGCAAGTGAAAAAATTCAACGAGTAGGAAATTTCAGTCTTCCTGTAACATGATAACTACATTACAAATCGACTACTGATAGTAAAAGCTTCAATAAAATTGACAAATCTGTTGACTAAGTTATTAATAATTGTTCTCGTTACAATAATTACTTTCATTGTTTCACTGAGCGTTAAAAAGAAATAAATCTTTCATTTTTGATATCAATAAACTTGCATTAAAAAAACTACAACACACATTCTTTGGTATCAGACCACACCTGCACTTCCGAATATTGTCACAGTTATTTTTTGTTGGTTAAAGTAGAAATCTATACTAAAATGTACTTTAATAAATAACTAAGGTATCTATATCTAAAATAACAAATATTTTTTCAATCATAAAGGAAGTCACCGTATATTTTATGTCTGCGTCGGATAATTTATAAAATTTGTCAAGAATTCTTCGCAGTTTTCAAATATTTAACTGAATATTAATATTAAAAAATCTTGACGGGAATTGTATTGTTATCTTGTGTAATAAGAAAAGTATAATGACGATGAACTGTCAACTCCATCCATGCATTTTGAATTACTTATATACCCTTAAATTATAGGTATTATATAAGTTTCTCGGCATCTTAAGCTAATTTACCATAAAAACACAACATTTGTTATACCAACATTCAATTACAAATTTAAAAGCAATTTATTATGAGTTATTGGTACACTTAATTTTAAATCCTAGTGGAAATACATTATTTTCGCAAATAAAAATGACGATTGAAATTTACATCTTGTGCATACGTACACTCGCTTCAACTTAATTAACATAATAATTATAATATATCAACTAAATAATATTTAGAAGTATTTACACAAAGCAATAAAAAGAGATTATTCTACCTCTACTTAAACCGTTTAATAAATTAGACCATGTGATTAAATTGGCATTGTATATTTCTAATGAGTAGACATCTTCACAAGTTTCACTATTTTTCAACCTTACTCTTATAGTACAAATAAATGAAATTCTACACTCCATAATAATCTTAGATTTCAATAAATATTTTCCAAACATTCGTAAATATTTCAGTATTTTCTTAATCCAAATGACACAAAAGATATAATAAGTCCTCTACTAAAAAAACTTAAATATTACATAGACATGGCAAAAATCAGTAGCTGTCAAACCAAACGCAAAATTGCAATTGTAATAAATTGTATTTCTAATGGCTAAGTTGAAGCCTAAAGCTTGGTTCACTCTTTTGATGTAGAACACGTCTCACTCATTAATGTTACAAAATTACCCAAAAAGATGTTATTCTTTAAGTATATGTAGATAAGAGTATCACAATATAGGCACTAAGGTATACCAGGTTATTACGTTAAACAACTTATATACGTTAAAGCGAATTTGCGTTGGTTTGAATAACTACTAATTTAAAAGGAATGTAATTAAAATAATAAACGCGGATAGGTATAATTATGTATCTTTTACTCGGGTTTGAAAGAATGTATTGTTGTTTGATGATTTCTTTTATTGTCTATACATTTTCTCATTTCATGTCATGTATTGTAAATATCCAACAATTTCAATAATTTTATTTACGAGTTAAAACACCTAACATTACTTTCAGAAGAGTAGGTAATAGTTATAAAGCGAATACATGAGTTTCGCACTATAACAATAAAAAGCGCGTGGTAAAAACGTGGACGCAATAATATATTTTATTTCAACAACAGCGAAAAAGTGCCGAACTTTATTCTATCTCGAAATAAATTTAAGTTTTAAGGAACTATTCTGAACATAAATTTTAAATTTTTTAAACTGTTTACTTTGTCATATATACTTGACGCCATTTCTTTTTATATTGGGTGATTTGAGCGAAATAAGCGTTAAGCACATTTATTATGCAGTTTTGCTTGTCACCTATGATTGATCAAAACAGTCCTTTAAAACCCATATAATTTATCCACGATGTTATCAAAATTGCAGTCGTTTTTACACTTAGATTATATCGAAGTCTTTTCCTAAACCAAAACAGCTAGATATAACTATGACATTTACAAAAAAGTGAGGCCACGGAAACATCTTACAATTGTGAACACCTATTAAATTCTAAACAGACAATAATAATTATATTTTTAAATTATATTTTATTTTCTATCTATTAATTAATTGGAATGTTCTGGGGATATTCGAAATAAACATACATATTTCTTAATTTTCAAAAGTAACAAATACTTTCTGAATGAGAATAAATGCTTATAAGAATAAATATTTTCCAGATCGACGGAATGATTCGACAAACTAATTGTAACCGTAAAAGAAACTAATGTTAATAATAATTTTTTGAAACGAAATTACATATCCCCATGTCTGGAACGTTTAGAAGTAAGTGGAGATGCAGATGGTGATGATTATGAGGAGTAGAGATGCGAAAAGCTTGATGGCATGACCGGTTTGAGGGTCAGGAGTAATGTTGAACCAAACGGAGTCGCCGGCATCATTCTGCGAGCAGACCCGTGCGTGGAAAGTCGTGCTGTTTGGTAGAGGACCCACGTTGTACACGGTATCTGTGGGAGTGAAACAGTATGTTAATAAAAAAATAATACTACATTTGTAACGTCATACATTTGGTGGTGGAACTCGTTCAGTTCGACCGGGGAAGTACCATCGCCACCCTCATATTCCTCCGTGTAGCAAATATTGTGTTTCGGTTTGGAGAGGCGTGGTTGCCGGTTACACTTATACACGAGGCAAACATCTTTGTCTTCAGGGTTAGCAAAGCTTCTATGATCAAACTTAGGTATGATTTAGTTGTACTTGGGGATGATTACTGATGTACAAGGACGGCAGTAACCACTTCTCCTCTTACAATGTCAATGACCAACAAAACGATGATATTTGTCATTGTTTTACACATGTTTTGAAATAAAACATCGTACATCACACGTGAATTGTTGCAAAGTAGTTTTAACCTTAGTTTACGCTATTTATAGTTTAATTAGCTATAGGTCATATCATAAAACTATCATCTATGACTTCTTGCTTACTAAGTATTCTAAGATACATTTTGTAACTAAATTATAAATCATATTAGATCAGTGTTAATATGTGATGATGTGATAAAATCTTGACAACATCCAAAGTGGACGACTTTGCAAAATCATCAGATACAAAAAAATTATAAAAAAAAATAAGTTGTGCAATAATAAAAATCTGTAGCACTAAGAATGGAATATTTTAAATTTCAATGTTTATATGCCTTCAAGAAATAGTTTTGTTTTTGAAATAATGTTAAATGTTTTCTATTTATACGACAACCTTATCTATCTATTTATCTATCTAATACCTTTAAAGGGGCAATTCTTGTATATATATTTATATAGAATCTGAATCACGGAAACGGCTTCCACGATATTCGTGAAATTTAGAATTCGGGGGGTTTCGGGTGCAATTGATCAATGTAGGTTTCATTTTTAGAAAACGTCGTTTTATCCGTGTTTCAGGCAATGGAAAACGAAAAGGTAAGCTATTCAACAACAGATGGCGCTGCTTATGTTAGAAATATTCGAGTGAAAATCGGTCGCCTTGCTAGTAATAGTTTTTCTGCCAAATATTTGGCAGTCCACATTAAAACCCAAATTTATTAAAGTGGTGCTTCGTTATAAAAAGTTTAATAACCAGTAATTGTGATAATGACTTACCAGTGGAATTTACTGGAACTACAAATTCGAGTGCGGCATCCCAGTCAGGTATTAGTTTTTCAGTAACAGGAACCAGTTGGAATTTAAATGCTGGAATAGTAAAAGTTTGTAAAATAAGAAGAGCAAATTAATTTGATAACCAATTTATTGTAGCATAGTAGTATCAATACATAGTAATTGTACCTAAATTGTAATAAAAATATTTTTTATGTAAAGTTATTATTTCAATTTTTGATATTCATAAATGTTAACTGTACCGTATCTACTTTTATAAGATTATAGTTGTAGCTTCGTATATGACTTTCAATTGCTTATAGCTCTACACATCTAAATACTTCAACTTCTTCAACGAATTTTTGATCCCAACTCATTATTTTATATACAAAATATAACTCAATAGACAAAATATAACTCATTATTTTATATTTTGTCTAATTAATTAATACTTTTTACGTTTGCTAGTCGTCGTTCTACACTAAATTGAAATATAGGTACTTACTATCGGGTGATATACGCTCGTTTATTATTTAAATAAAAAAGTGTATTAATATTTGTATAAGAATGTTTAAATTCACCTTTGACTGGAAGATCTGTAGGATCCACAGCAGTTTCCTTATCGTCTGACGGGAAGGTGCAGTTTAAACAGGATACATTGAATGCGATATCTTCGACTCGTAATTCAAACACAGTCACCTGAAAAACATAATTAAGTTTAAGCAGCTGTTGGCAATTTATTAATTTTGTTTAATAAATAATATACTAGCTTTTGCTCAGCAAGTTAAGTAAGTCAGTAAGTAAGTCATTTGATCTATCTATCGATCTATCTCTTAACAATTGGCACAGTTCTCTTTTGATTTTGGCCACACATCTCTGGATGCCAGCTACACTTACTCAAGAGGCGAACAGTTTGGTCTTCATGGATATTTAATTACAGCTACAATTCATTACAATACAGGTAAAATTGAGTTGTTTACAAATATTACTCATCACTTAATAGTAAGTGCAAATTACATTGATGTTACTTTGTACTACACTTTTAGTGTAGCGTAGTGGTATCGTTATAAAATAAATGGGATTCTTAATACAAATCGATAATTTCATTATCGATATATAATATATTCATAAATGTTTCACTGAGGTACCTACATTACCTACTATTACGGTACTTGAATACAAATAATCATGGTTTTCAATGATCACTGGCTACGTCTACTATTGGCTCATTTGTGACCTTATAAAAGTAAAATTTAAACAAAATAACATCGCAAGGAGTACGACCTTACCATATCAGGTGGATTTGGCTTATTTCCCAGAGACACGTCGAAAACCATGGCGATATTGCCCTTAGAGTTGTTCGCCCTACACAGATACTCGCCCAGAACGCTTTCACTGCGAACCCTCAGTTGCAGG
>DWNR01002901.1:0-12401 GCA_018250455.1 Polygonus leo
TCTTATTTTCAAATAATTTTAAATAAAAAAATATAAAACTACCTTTTAGCAGCTTTTTAACATAACAAAATTCCAGGTGGACCACAAAATTGATGCCTTTTAAACCCAAAATTTAATGAAATGGTCAATCATCACTAAAAGGTTAAGAACCACTGTAAAAGATAATGTGATTTCGTCTGGTTATATCCAATGTTTAGGAATATTTGAGCTATATGTAATAGGTACGTACATTTTCCTGTTATATATTTACGCGGGTTATTATTTAAAATTCTGTTTGTGATATTTCCAAATTAAACTTGTTTTTCATTTTTTCCTATAATTTGAGTTTGAACGTGTTTATTTTGAGGGCCTATATTTTTTATTAAGCAATAAAATTTAGACAAATCTGTGTTATGTGAATCACAATTAGGATCTCAAATATAAGTATAATTAATTCACGGCAACTCAATGCAAATTATTGAATAGAAAAAAATGGAAAAGGTGTGGAAAATACATGCTAAATTCATCACTGATAACTTTGTTAAGAGTAAACCTAATGTAAATGGAGTAATCGATACGAACAGGTGAACCAAATTTTATTTGTTTATTATACTAAACTATTTTATTGCTTTTTGTTAATTTTATGAATATATTGTGGAGATCCTGATTTATCAACCCACACACCCCATATTAGTACATACATAATTATATGCGAATAAGAAAACGAAAAATCTCAAATTAGTGTTCCCATATAGATTAAAAAAAAACTAACGAAAACAAAAAAAAACATTGATGTTATACCTATGATATAATCATTTATGTGACGCAAATATGGCAGTATTTGATTATATACTAATTTAAACATGTAGTGTTTAAAGTAGCTTTAGAATAATTAATATTATTTGTCTTAATCTGTATGTTCATTAAATACAAAGTAATGTACACATACAGGAATTAAAATGTAATATTAATAAATATAGGTAAGTATTTATAAAGAAATGTTATCACCACATACACACAACTTTCTGAAAGTGACAGATTTCGAAAAATATTTATATATGAAGATTGAAGACAATTAATATTCAAAATCCAAAAAAGAAATATATATTAACATAGTAAACCTATTTTCAAACAAGATGCTTAATTATCAAAAGATATCTAGAATCCAAATTATATTAACTTTGAATTAATGTAGCAATTTCTATTAGAAATAAACTAATGAGTTACATCATATTTAAAATATATAAGTACTTACCTACTTTGTTGGTATTTAATAATTTTACATAATTATATGTAACCGGCCGCTAATTAAATATTTCGTTGATTTGGAAAACATAATTTTTTTTTATTTGCTGCATAAATATACACTTAAGTCTGTAGAATGATTCAGTATTTTTGAATATCATTAATACTTCTTATTATTATCAACATGTTCATCCACATTAGTATAAAATAGTCCCTAACTATAGTTATGAAACAATGAAATTGTAAAAGAAAAAATGAGTAAGCAAATTCAAATGATTAACCAGATCACGCAATGTGTTGTATCCAACATTTAACAAAATGTTTGCACTAGTTTTGCTATAAGTATTTTTATACAAATGTTTGACCGCATGCCCTGAAATATGAAATAAACCTATGCTGGCATAGTTCCGTTGTTACATTTTGTATTCTTTATGCATATGTATAATTGTAAGTATTTAAATATTTTAAAATGTGTGTAACTGGATACATTTATAAGTGGGTAGAAGTCTGATTAATATGAGATCTCAGTAAGTACCAAATTAATGCAATATTTGATTTAAAAATAATTGTATTTGATGAAAGTTCAAGACTTAAAAAACATAATAAAATCTGTCCACTTATAGTTGTATCAGCCTAAAGAGCTATCTCTATGGAAAATAATGTTTAGCACTACTAATATAAAAGATAAGTATTAGATATGTCGTGATTTCGAATTAATACATGGTAGAAATGCAGTTAGGGTAAGATGCAATATTTTTCTATAAGATGTAGTGTGAAATATTTTCCAAATTATAATGAATGTTGCAAATACGTACATTACAGTGTTTAATGTAAAATCACAAATAGTGCAGGTTATATAAAACAATAGAAAGCCAAAACATGGCCTAATTTTCTGTCGCCAGTTGAAATGACTGCTTCTGTCCAACATTAAATATGATAAATTGTTATTTATAAATTATTTCTCTTATATGGATAAAATGTCTAAGTCTGATAAAATTCATTAAATTATATTGTGAAGCTGTTCATGTGTAGTATGACTGTTAAGATGGTGGAAGTAGATTAGGTAATTTTAAGAATTCAATATATCTAATCATTATTTAGGTTTTCTTGACAACCTTCTTGTTAGTAAAGTCTGTACATAACAATCATTTATGTTTTTTTCATACACTCACTCATTTGTACTTTTAATAATAAATAATTAATGATATTTATTAAACTTAAATGGCAGGAAATCAAAATATTATACCTATTTACAAAATTTATTTCCACCATCTCGTCCCTTTGTAGCGTAGTAGTGTAGTTGTTGATATTGTGATATTTTAAGATAATTTTTTGATTCATACATAATCTATAGTTAAGTGTTTGTCCTGAGATGCTAACACAATAAATAATTTTAATATTAAGACGCTTATTCACTCACTTGAAGTCATTTTAGTTAATCTGTGATGTGTTTTTGTTTTGTTTGTGGAAAGGAATTGTTTTATCAGTTGTACTTGTGTTCTCACTATCCTAATGATACTTCAAAATAAAGTTATTTTGAATATGAACATGGTGTTTTTATTTATCCTATGGAGCTTCCTAAAAATACAGGCGAAATCCTATTTTGAAATTGGTAAAAAAAAATATATTGTAATTAAGTGATTACTAAAAAATTATCCCATTTTAAATAGTTTGCCTAATTTTAAACTTTATTTGTCATAAATGATTTTTAATAAAATTACACTGAATTAATATTATACTTTTTATTAACTTCAATTTGTAAAGATGTACAAATTCATACTTTTTGTGATTAGATTACTGCAAACATGAAGTTTACAAAATATAGTGATAGTCTATGTAATACTAATTATTTACAAAATATTAATATATCCAACATTTTCATCCAGCCTGTCAACATCTTACAACATCTAGAATACTTATAAGTAACTAATTCTACACATTTTCAGTTATTTTAATAAATACTTTGTAATAATTTAAACACAATTAATTTGGAAAGGCATGGTTGCAGGCTATAACTATGTTTAAATACTTCTGCACATTATTTACGTTGAATTATCTGTAATATCATTTTAGGTATAAGGTAAACAGTAGTTCTACTTGCCTTATAGATAATTGTAATAAAGTGTATAGACATTATTTATTAGGATTGTCCGGAAGAAATATTGCTTTAATCATACATTACATGGCTATGTGGTTGTCAGCCATAGCTTTCCAGCTTTGTTAGACATTTGTTGATGTAACTTATGACGCAAATATTGATGGCAACCACGCTTATGCAACTAAAAGAAGAACCTGCCCAGTCGAGCTACACGAATTCTACCATCTAAGGACTGCGTTTACCAGAACTGCAGGCTTATTTGCTACTTTCAACGAGCGCGGGCCTTAATACTAATATCACGTATAAACACTAAGCAAGTTCATTTTTAACTTTTTCACAATGTCGCGTCAAATCCTTCAGTTTGTACACCAGGTCCTGCAGTTGCTGTGAACCACAAGTGAATCGTACATCTTCACCATCAGTCTTTAGTATCACTGTATATAACAAATTATCCGAACCGACGCCCGGTGTATTAGTTAACACCTCCAACTTCCACTCCACGTCAGTAATTTTCGGCAAAATATTGGATTTTGAATCACTTTGCTCCATTGTTCGAAAGTTCTTCTAAGCAGCTGTTGTTTTAGAAAACACAAATGTTCGGCATAATTTTCTGTTGATGGTTTATTTCCAATTGAGCTGTTTTAATTGTTTAACACAGTGAAACATCATCAACAAAAGTCAAGTGCATTTTTATTTATTTTAGTTTATGACTTTATGACACTGACAGCAAAATGTAATTGTTGTAAATGTCAACATTCTTCGCCGACATTCGACCACAGATCACTATATTATACTTCCGACTCTACCGACTACTCCATATACCCAAACGTATTGGCTATGCTTTACAAAGAGTTCAAGTACGTAGCAGCTTCTGTTATGGTCTAAGATCGGAATTAGAATAATTCTATATGAAATTTTAATTTTGATTTTTTAAAATAATAATCATAGTTTGGCCAGAATTTATTCAGCCAAACCAAGTGGGTTGGCTGAATAAATTCTGGCCAATCCTCCTGGCCGTTGACTGAATAAATCCAATCCTTTTGAGATATTGTATTTATACTAATAATATAAGGCTGAAGAGTTTGTTACTTTGTTTGAACACGCTAATCACAGAAACTAGCGGTTCGAATTGAAAAAAACTTTGTGTTGAATAGTACATTTATTGAGGAAGGCTATTGACTATATAACATTAAGCTACGACCAATAGGAGCGAAGTATCAACGAAAAATGTTGCAAAAATGGGGAAAATTTGACCCACTCTCTCTCACATGACGCAAATGAAGTTGCGCGGGTCGGCTAGTTTCTTATAAAGTAATTCCTCCTCCATTAATCACACGGGGGAAGGTCCCTTCTAATTCGGATTTTAGACTATTATGAAAATTTGTTTAATTAATCTGCAGGATTTTCCCGTTTTGTGAAATATTAGAACCAGATGATGTCTTTGAGTGTGACTGTTGATAAAAGCAAAACTTGGGACACGGAAATTCAAAAAACATAAAACCATTTTTAAATCAAATACTATACCGATAAATAAAAAAACGCATTACAAAATCGTTAGTATATTTTAATTGCTTAAAATTAACTTAATTTCACATCAAAAATATTACCTTTGTAGTTTTAATACATTAGGTATTTATTACATCACTTAAAATTATGATTTAATCTTGTCATTAGGCATCATCTAAATAGTTAAATGGCGTTAGAATACATTTGAAGCACATCTACAACTTACGTCTAAAAAAGGTATACATCTGTGACTGCGGTAGGTAGTAAATTTTCAGTTAATATTAAAGAAGTTAAAAAGCAGTCTAGAACTTTTGAACATTTACATGACAGTCATAATATAATTATAATTATATAATTTAATCATACAGCTATACATTGCTACTCCTAAATTCCAAATAAGCATAGCATAGCAAAAATGGTAATTCAATATTTATTAAATAAATAGAAAATAAGTTTAAGAATAATACGTCAATATCATTTTGATTGTCAATATCATGTCAATAGGCTTATTAAGGAAAAACTCACCATATATAATATTAAAGAGTTTTTGAGATACTGAATGAAAAAAGTACACAATTTTCTCTTAAATTTACAAGTGAAAAATGTCCCACTCTCTAAGATGGCGTTATTTCCTAATCATTAATAATCCTTAAACACCCTTTATTGCATTTTACTTATAAGCCAATGATCGTAACTACAAAAAAAATAGAAAAGCATTTAAACAATAAATAATCCATTTAACGAACATTGTAAAACAAAATTAATCATGGTTCGAAAATTTATATTTATAGTCAATTGAAACTATAAATAGGAATAGGAAAATAAATATAATAGGAAAGCATAAATACGTATTATACTCATTCTGTAAAAAAATACAATACAATATTATCTGATATAATAAAATAAAGTTTTACTTTACATCTTCTTCCCATTACATTATTAAAGAACATGACAAACAGTTTTTGATGTATACAATACAATAAATCCATTAATTATCAAAAATAAATATAGATAGATTATAAAAAATATTAATTGCACTTGGGTGTTTACCGCCAGACTGCATTGACTCTACTGTAGTATATATAAGTCTAGTCTAATCTAGTATAGTATAAGGATAGTAACATACAAGTCTGAAAATTAAACACTGAAAAATAACATTAAACTTTACATAGTTTATATTGGATTTGAAACAATATATCCGTCGTCTTAGAAAATCGCATGGCCACAGTAGTAGATGGCCTTATAAAGAAAGCTTCTTCTGCAACTTTTTGAAATCCCATAATGTAAATTTCCATCAATACATCGCATTACAAAAGTAACCCTTAAACGACCAGTAGGAATTTAGGTAATACAACTGGAGTACATCTTTCGGCAAGTGATGCATAGTACATATCGCACTAATAATGCAATAGTTTTAACACGATATCCAAATGTAAAATTCAATGCCCCACAAGTCATTAAAACCGCCGTTAGGTTAATGCAAAAAATGGATAAGATAGGGCGCGATAACATTCGTTTTTTTCATACCCATGATAGTAAGTGCTAATCAGTTTTTCGTTGATTCTGAAAAAAATATCTATTTTGAGTTACAACACTATTGTATTACTAGTGCGATATATGCAATTCAATAATGCCGTATCAAAATAAACGTTCAGTTATGTTCGCATATTGCATCATGCGACCGTTTATTGAATGATCATTTCGTTATTCGACGACGGGCCTATTGATTCAAATCATTAAATATACAATTAGAAATATATTAAATCTATTAATTGCACTTAGGTGTTTGCCCCCAGACTTTTCTAAATTGCTCTATTTATAATATATAGTAGCAATATGTCTGAAAAATGAAAATACATACATATGTATATAATATACATATGAAAATAATTCAAAAAGTACCTAAACGATTAATGTGGATATTAATCGCATAATGAAATACATAAATACCAGATATCCCTACATAATTATTGATAAATGGCATATATAAAAATAATATTGTTTAACACTGACGAAAGACTACCCGAGACGCACTTTTTATACTTACAAAATACAACCGTTAGAATTATATGCAGTAACGATCACAACACAAAAAGTTTGCCTATTTTGTATCTAATTTTTTATGCGTCGCGGAGTTGATCACACAAAATATGTGTAGTCTAAATATCGCTTATGACCTTCCTGAGATTCGTTTCGACTTCAAATTTAAAAAACAACTTTCTTTTTTAACAATTCTATAATCCCGATATCTAGTGCAACGACGGCACAGAAGTGTTAAAATTTAATAAGTTTTATGCCATAGACAGACTCGCAATATAAAAAAATACTGAAAATTAATGTTCCTAATACTTTTAAGCAATAAGCGAAATTTTAAGAAGCGCTCATTACACGAATTTAAAATTATCTTTATATAATGAGAAAACGAAGGATAAGTTCTTTCATACGAAAGAACGTTAAGAATATAAGTACATATTTTTGTAAAAAATATTTTAGTCACAAATTTTTATTTTACATATGGCTAAACAGCGACGTATATCTTGCAATATAAATAATTTTAGGAATATTACAGTTTTACTACGAAGAATGTTATATTTGGGGACAATAGAACACACACTAACACTAAATCAGTAAAAAAATATTGGCAGTTACTTTTTGTATTAAATTAACATAATACACTTATAATTAAATATATTATATAATATGCATTGTTGTTTTGTTAGCATAGTTATGGTGCAATACAAAAAAAGGAGGATGTAGGCCTTTAGATTTTTAAGCCCTTTTGCTTTTAATTGGTGTAAAAGTTGTACAGATGATGTGAAGGAAGACATATTTCAATTATGTGGCTATCACGTTTTACCAACATGTTTTAGTGGATCGTTCGTTCGATGTACACATCGATGCTAACACATTCCGTAAATAGTTCGCCACAAGACGTGATAAACCACGAATTTTCGGACGTGCAATACGTTTCGAAGTATTTTTTTTTTACCGCATGAAGGTAGCAAACAAGCATGCAGTGCACCTGATGGTAAGTGGCCACTGCCGCCCATGGACATCACTAACCATCCTCAAGTACGATTGAGTCATACCTAAGTTTGATCACAGATGCGTTGCTACCCCTGAGAACTAAGATGTTTGCCTCTTATATAAGTATAGCCGGCAGCCATGCCTCTCCAAACCAAAAAACCAACAATTACTTCACGGAGGATTATGAGGGTGGCGGGTATTAAGTAATGATATAATTTTACACCATTCGCAAATTATTCAAGCTATAAATGGTACACCAACATTATACTTCTTTTTCGAGATTTTTAACGATAATGTGGCACTTGAGGACCTTGGCTGGGGGCCCTTTGTGATCGCTATTGGTCTTACAAATCGCGAATATTATAACGCCTCAAAGGCTCAATAAATACACAAAAAAATAAAACCATTTGACAATAAACACGTTGGATGAACAAAATTACTCAGTGAATGTTTTCACATATATTTTAAAATGGCACTAAAGGAGATTTTACTGTCGAGCTCGTACTATTCTGTAAAATATATAATTATGTATTTATAACACAATAACATCTGATTTCCACTTGATGGTTATCGGTGGTCTACAATAAAAATATTTCAATTATTAAGTGACTTATAATATGCTGTTATTGAGTACAATGGGGCAATTTTGAATCAAAAATGGTAGTAGAAATAATTTAACCTACTGTATGGTCGGTAGTGAATGTTTTTATCATCAAGTGGAATACAGTCTTCTTTATAACTTTGCATGTAGTTGACATAGAAATTAATATAGATAACAAAAAAAATATTTTGGCACATACTAAACTATTACTTTATGAAATATCAAACTTAACAACCATTTTTTTTTAACTTTGTCACAAATTCTAATGAACTTTTTGTTATAAAAATATATCATACTGATACTCATATTGTGTGTATAATGAATAAAATGTTAATTTATTGTTTATAATTTGTTTACCAAAAAAGGTATCAAAAAAGAAAACAGATAATCTGAAAACCTCACCATTAAAACTGACTTAATAAAAATCAAACTCCCACTTGCGATAGTAAATAAACGAAAATTTTCAGGAAAGTGTCTAACAATTGGACTTTTCCTGCAAAAATAAAAAAAATATAATAATGTTAATATTCAAATGCTAAATAGCACAAGACTTTTAATCACACTGTATAAAACGTGTATAACGCAAAAGTTCAAAATAAAAATTTAATCGATTTCATTGTTAACTTCTTTCGATAAACAATAACGAATCATTTAAATAATTAAAGTATATTACCAGAAGCTTCACAACATATCACTATCCTAATTCAATAGTAGGATTTGTTACAATTCTCGAAAAAATAAACGGTATTATAGAAATGTCAAAGATTTAAAAACAAAAATAAACAATTCCTATAACAAATGCAACTAAACTTTCAGCTTTTTAATAACAACGCTAAAAAGACAGCAAGTAAATAAGTTACATTTGACATTTTAATGTAATTATTTTAAAACATACTTCCTTCAATATACTATATCTTACTATTGAATTGTGACAGCAATATTATGTGTTAGGTTTTCAACGTTTCATTTTTTCGAGTATAGGTATGATCATTTCAAATGAGGGTCGTTTCCCGGGGTCTTCGTTCATGCAGATCTTGATCAGCTTGGAGATGTGTGGCGACACTCCCGGAGGGATGGTCACGCGGAGACCTTCAAGGGCTATCTTCATCCCGCACTCCATTGGTGACAGGTCTGCAAAGGGTACCTGGGGAACAGAAAAATAGGTATTATAAACTATTTTTCTATTTTAAAATTGGGGGTTTACTTTATTGGATACAGATAGAATATGAGAAACAAGAATTCAGACGACAACGAGAATAGCAAGAGAAAAGGAGAACCAGCGAGAGGAAAACAAGAAGAGAGAGGAAAAATGAGGGAAGAGTACTTCTGTGCTTGGAGAAGAGAGTTTAGTCTGCAATTTCTTGTATTCATCAGACAATCAGACAAAAAGTTTAAAAAATTAAGAAAAACATTAAAAACACACGTCAATTTTGTCTAGAATTCGAAGTAGCAATAACAACGTCACCTCTGGTAGTGACTACCCTAGTAGTGAGCTTCTAGATGTCAATCCACATGTCGGCCCACTTTTGATGCTGTCAAGATTCACTAGTGGGGTATAGGTACCATCTTGGTACCGTAGTAGCAAAAATCACTACTACTACTAGTCTAGGTGAGAGGGGGTGTCTTAAAAGCAAAAGAGGGAGACTCATGGATACAGTTTGTGAGACAGAGAGCGTTAACGTTTTAAGTACGGATACTTTCAACAATTCTCAAGACTGCCTGACATAAAAAACCAACTTAAGGAACAACAAAACAACGTCATACCTCCCTAGTAGCCAGCTCCCAGAGCAGCACGGCGAAGCTCCACATGTCGGCGGCCTCCCAGTTGCGGCGCGCGGGGGGCTTCAGCAGCGCCTCGGGCGCGGCCCACGCCGGCGCGTACATGCGCCCGCGCTCCTGGAACGAGAACTTCGCGTCCGCCATGTTGATGCGCGCCGTCAGGTCCTCGTCGATCTGCGGAATGGTCGACATGTGGGGTTTATACGAGTTTAATAGCAAAGAGGCGGGTTAGCATTATCTTTAAATAAAATTACATAACTTTCAACATTACCCAAATTAATATTTTTTAGAATCGAATATATCGATAATCGAAGTAAATATTATGAAATTAAATAAACAAGACCACAGACCTTACCTCATTAGTAAGTTACCTGAAGTCGATAATAAAGGTGTTGATACTCCTAAATACAAAAAAAAATGCTATCGGCTATGAGGGTGGCGATGGTCTCTCCCTAGCCGCATTACACGACTACAGCCACGTCGGCGGCCAGGCGCAGGGCCGCCCCCGCGTCCACCACCACGCGCCGCACAGTGCAGTGTACTGTGTACTCACCATGACGTGCTTGCTGGTGAGATGGTACGCGGGCAGCACCTTGTCCCGCTGCAGCGAGTGCAGGTACCGCATGCCGCGCGCCACGTCGGCGGCCAGGCGCAGGGCCGCCCCCGCGTCCACCACCACGCGGCCGCCCGCGCCGCCGTGCAGCAGCGCGTGCAGCGAGCCCCACGACATGTGCTGCGAGATCACCACCAGCGACGGCGGCGACACACAGCACCCCACCTGCAACAGCGGAACGACCGCCGGTTAATAGTTACACAACAAAGTTACATAAACAATAATGTGTACTAACTGATCACAAAGAACATAAAATATTGGTTTTTAACGAACTTTACTAAATACTCAAAAACAAAAAAAAACGATTTTCTTTTTTGTACTCATTAAATAATAATAATTATTATTAAAAACTATCTATCAGAACCAATATTGGTAGTAGGAAATGTGGAATTAAAATTTCTTTTTTGCAGGAAATATTTTCCTGTATTCTTTACTTTATGTGTGTAAGTTAAAGTAAGCTTTGAACATTGCTGATGCACTTAACTCAGTTAGTCTTCCACTCTTCGACTCACACTCTTCAAACTTACACTTACAATATTTTAGTATAACAATATATATTATGAAAAACCCAATGATACTCACAACAGGGAGGATATTCGGGTGCGAAAAGATGCGAAGCTTAGGGAACTCTTCGTTAAAATCTCGTTGTATACGTGGCGTGCACTCACGAACGGCGATAATCTTTGCCACGATATCGTTTTTCTGCCAACGCCCGCGCCACGTCTCGCCTTTAAGTACAATAAAAAAAGGTGTTAAGAAAAAATATCAGCATTATTACAAGACATTATTGTCCCACTTCCGGGCTCTCGTCTCCTACCAAATGAAAACGATTTAGCTAAAATCTATGTGCGGCCATATTCCGTGCGGCTGGTGAAGTGCAAAAGGGTATAGATCACAAGTAGTTGTTTCAACAAGTTTCTTTAACTCTCAGTTTTGTATCTTTTCCCACTATATTTAATTTTATTTTACTATATTTTTTTTTAAATAATCATAATTTCGAATATCACATTAAGGTCCTAGTCTAGTATGCGAGAATTTAAATGAAATTGACTGATATCTAAACCATTTTTTAAAGGAGACAAATATATTACATCAAATGCCATTACCTATTTTTCATTACCAAGTAAATGCTAAGATTAAAAAGAAACTTATTAAATTTGAGAAATTTTACACTGAATTGTGTTTATCTTCTGAGTCTCATTTACCTGAAGGCGTAACAGCAATGCGCGTGTGTAACGCCAGCTCGTTGATATTGATGCCTTTGTGGCGGGATAGAGTAGCATCACGACTCCTGGTCTTCAGCCCTAACCAAGACTGGTCTTTGAACTGGATCTTCTTCAAATCCTGGCCTTGGGAGACTGCTAATTCGTGGAGTCTACGAAAAAATTGAAAATCAGCATCTTTTCATAGTATACTTCAGCAAGTGCGCTGTAAATTGTTCTACACAAATCACACTACACAAAACTGAAATGACTAAATACCAAAATTAAAAATTTAATTCCATATGTTTAATACTTCAAATGACTAAATACCAAAATTAAAAATTTAATTCC
>DWNR01002902.1:0-12400 GCA_018250455.1 Polygonus leo
TGGAGTCCCACATAACCCGTCGTCTGGCCCCTAGGGCGGTGGGTATGCGTGCGCATTTTTCCGACGAAAAAAAAAAATACTATGATAGTGCTGTGACCGAAAGGGTACCGTCACGTGTTAAAATTTCTCGTCTAACTCAGCTAGTATTACAAGATATTTTAGTCACCAACCGACTTCGAAGCGTGCCTTGACCGACTTTACCGTAGACGTAGTTTTATACCCATTTATCATCATCACATCACAATCATTTCCTCACTGCTAGGCACGAGTCTCTCTGGTAAGAACGATTTTCCTAAAGAGAAGGCCTTTTCCAATGCGCTAGCAAAGTGCGAACTGGTAGCCCTCACACACCCTTGAGACACATGTGCGAATTAGGTACATACTTCCACATATTATGCAGATTTTCATGTAGGTATCTACCACAATACATTTTTATTACCTTAAAGTTACATATGACAATCCAAAAATTGACACTACCGTAACAAAAAGAATTAGCGAGTTTTTAAACAAGCCTAATTTTCCTTTTAGAGTATTAATATAGTTTTTAAATACCATTTGGATTCAGATAACAATCTAATTTAATTGGCAGCCAAGATATTTCGTGACCTGACATAAAACTAAACAACTTTATAGAATTTGAACGCTAATTAAGCTAAAACTACGGTTTAAGTTATTTTCTGATGTTTAAATTAAGTTACAAAAATAAATCCAAGGTTTAATTTTAATACTAAAGCAAGGCAACTTGCTTTAGTTATTATTAGTATTAATTTTATAAATTTAGATTTATGTACACATGAAGCACAAATTTAAAAATACTTTAGGATAGTAAAATATCTCTATAACAAATTTGTAGCTATAAGTAGCATCAATATTAGAAATACACTTTTTTAGAATCTGAATTTATCACAACACATAAATACTTTTTTGGTGAATTCGATGCACAGTTTATAACGGTCTAAGTTGCAATGGTAAAACTTTAATAAATCTGATTTGGATAAAATGTCCCGCACAAACAGTTTTCTATATCGAGTTACAGATGGGATAATTTTTATACGATATTGGTCCTGATACAGAAATCAACGCAGATCGCTACCAAAACGTAATCAATGAAAGTTATAGTTGGCTTCTCTATAAATGCACCTAGAAGACGGCCATGATAAAACCTACAAGAATTATTTCCTTAACATTCATAAATTGGCGCCCGACAGGCGTAAAACCGCCGGCCGGAGATCGGTATGGTGCTGTTATTTATGATTATCCTTTCACCGTTGTTACAAGTCAAGAGGGATCCACGATTTAACTGTCGATAGTTTTTGGCAAAACGGTAACGTAAGTAGGTACTAGTGTTATGTTTTTATCTGTAAGAACCTCGTAATTTTCCCTAAAATAATTTTTCATTTTCAGATATCTTTGTAACACTAAATTTTTTTAAGCGTTTATCATTGCCATATGGATTCTCAAATGCATTTGTTATACTAAACGTGTTGGAACAAGGACGACGAAAAATATTAACACTAGCCTAAAATAAATATGATAAAACAAAAAAAAAACAACTTAAAACAAATTAAAACATTTATATATTTTACGAATGAAAAAAAAATCTCGATCGACTATTACTTGGACCAGCCTCACTAGTCGGTGTGTTCCAGCTCCAATGATATAATTTATTTCAACTAACACCGGTATAAACCAACATTATGATGACATATCACTTCATCATCCCACCGTCCCTTTATTTATCGAATTCCTAATTAGTTTTGGGTGACTTATAATGATTTACTTAACTTACAGAACGAGTTTTGCATACATTTTAACCAAAAAAATAAAACTGTACATAAAATAAAACTGTCTAGACGAAAATAACTAAATATCAAGATCTAGACTATAGGTATAATTAAATAGTTTCAAATAACAGTAGTTTTTAGTTGTCATTGTAATAATATAGTTGAACTTAAAATAAATGTCATCATTGAAATATTTAGAAAATAATCAACAGTGAAGAAATATATATTCCGAATACTTCAACCCGACTATCGTTTTCAATAACGATTTCGCGAAAGTGTAAACTATTCGAATGAATATAATCGATTCTGGTTGCGTCTGCGAGGGGTGGAGGGTAGGGGGGTCGTGGGAACTGGGCGACTTGCACTTTCATTGCGCCGATGCGCGATGGCGCCGCCGAGTCTGCGCACGAGTCTAGCACCAGATTAATCACTCAACGATCGCTTTATGGACAGCCTTACACGGCACTTGAGAGGCTAGATGATGGAGAAAGTCCATGGCACTCCCCTAAAATGAGGAAAGATTGATGATCGAGATTGCGAGCAGTTAAACATTAGATGTAAAAGGCGTTGCGGCCCACGGCTACAAGTGGGCAATGGCTTTATTAGGACTTGATTTTGAGATAAGTATAATATCCACCAAACAAAGGTATATCTAAAGTCATATTTGAAGTCCATGACAACATAGACGAAGCGGATCCTAATACAGAAATACATCGATATTTATTTTTATGTGACATAGATATATTAATAGAATATTGTTTATAAATAGGTACGGCTAATCCCGAAGTAGAAAAACAAGACAAATATTCAATGATGAATGTTAATTCGCAGGCCAAGGTCATGCGACGTCTAGGTAATTTAAAGTGGAGCATCGTTATCGTTTCAAGGTTTATAGCTGAGCATGACGTCGTTGCACTGAATTAGCCTTTCGGAGCAACCAGTTTTGTACTTATTTGGGCTCATTTCCATATAAGGTTGACATAGTAAAGGTATGTTTATAGACAAATTGAAAGTGAACGGATAATCCTAACGCAGTATCAATGGTCCAAATGCCCCTAGATATAAAGTAAGATAAAAGGACAGACGACTACTCACGTTTTTAATTTAATATCAATATACAAGCACAGAAAAATAGTGTTGTTCGAGCTTAAAATCAACTGTAATTAAGAACAATTAGAAAATTAGAGTCAAGACTACTCCAGATGAGGATCTTGACGTAAAAAGTAAAATTGATCATGAACAATAATAATAGAAACTTAGACATGACATAAAGGACAGGCGAATAATAGAAAAATCAACAAAGATGTCACTTTCTAGCCGAAGCAGAAAGCGACAACACGCTATCAAATCGTTCGGGCAAAAACGCGACAATGGATCGAAAATATCGATAGAATCACGACTTTCGACAAACAATCGATAAAAGATGAACTAAACGTTCTACTATTGTAAAAGTGATAGAGTCGGTATCATTCGTTGAAGAAGTCAACCTGTCAAGTTTGTTGTAATAAAAATCGCAACACAGAACACTTCCAGATTTAAGAATCTAATGACTTTAAATATACCGTATGTATTATTATAGAATATGGCAATTAATATTATTATATCGGTGCAAATGTTGCACATGAGCAAAGACATTTAAAGCAATGTATTCAAATCATTGACATTGACATTGCAGATGTTCATATTTTCCAAATGACTTCCCAATCGAAAGTATCACGATTTTCATAATGAGGTTCAATACTTCCTGTATTTACAAACAAGTCAGACTGGAGACTGAGAGTGAGGTTTACAGACCTAGTTTAAAACAAGTTCAAATTTGAGATTTCAGTGACTTGTCACAACTTGCATTTGTTACGAGTAGATGAGTTTATCGTTACTTAAGTTACTAAATGCGTTCAGAAAATTCTTTGTTTGCTGTTTGGAAGCGGTAACAACGGAGCATTGGTCTTACAAGTCTTGCAAGAAGACCTTCGACTGTTTTATTATCTTTATTGTTTACTATCGTAACTTAATGAAAAATTCTAATATGTACTTATGTTAAAACTAAAATCTGTGACAGAAGCACCTAGCCAGCGGAATACTTTACTAGAAAATTGACTCATAACAATTTCGTAAACTCAAATAACACGCATATGCTAAATGCAACTAGATCGTTTATCGCTCTCTGTTGACGATAAGACGGATCTGTTAAATTAGCGTGCAAACGAGACGACAACCCGTAGTAGAGGCGGGTCGTTCCGAACTCGTCACGGAATCGCTACCGGCGCAATTATCGTATCTAGACCACTCTCACTGAATCAAAAAGAACACCGCGACGTAAAGAAAGCACCGTCAGGTGCGCCCCCATTTCACTTTCCAATGACTTATCTTCAATGCGATGCCAAACGATTTTAAACTTTTGGGTTAACCTTACTTAGTTCACATTCGAACGCACTCGACTAGTTCCCCGCCAGAACGTTTAATTATCAAGATTTGCACGGAAACCCTTTAAGAGTAGCTAATTGTGAGTGCCCATTTCGCTTAGAAATTTCTGTAAATGCTCGTGTATTAGACAATTGCTTTCGATCCACCTGATAACAGTTATTGGAATGCAATTATAGCTGGCAGTTGAAATATCTATTGCAGATTGATCAGAAAGGAGCCATTTAGAATTAGAGACCATTGTTCGTATCTTTATGACGTTGATTGCAATTAAAAGTGTCTACCATGTAATCTTGCAAATTGCAAAACAACAGATATACACCACTACAAAAATAAAGTGCTTAAACAAGATAGATTCTAGTGAAAAGCTTTTATAAAAATAATATTTACTTAAATAAGATCAAAGATTTGCGCAACTTTAATTTAGATCGATAACGGCCCACAAACGCCCACCTTTAAATTAATGTTAAGAAAAAACGTAATTAAGATGCAAAATGTCCACCGGAAATACTGATCTATGTTTATCTCGAGAGCGATCTGTAGCAGATCATGAAGCGCATTGTGGCGGCAAGCTCGCGCGCGGAGGAGCACGGCTAATGACAGATCATTTAGTACGAGAGGCCGGAATGGATTTAGGTGTACCAACCGCATTTTGACAGTCCATTTTTTATTATCCGCTATCTAGGCTAACTGATAAATCTATTTGATGTGAATTCGCTAAGCAAATATTGAATGTAGATTGCACGTTCCGAATAGAAATACAAGTAGTGCCAGTGCGTGAGAGAAATTGATTAGTTTTTTAAACGTTCAAGATATCTACGATAACATTGACCACGGCTATTGTAGTTTTTATAAACGTCAAAATGTAGGCTGTACAAGAAAATTAACAAAATAAAAACACAACGCTAGATCTATTTGATAAAAAATTGTTCTCATGACGCATAACAAAGAGATCGAATATCATAATGTATTTTGCATGACGGAGTTTGGGCTACAATAATATCCAATGTTTTGACAAGCCGCCACGAATTTAGTTTGTTTTCATTTGTATGACATTACATGTCAATGACTTTTGCTAGTCGAGAAATTAGTATGGTGTTAATACCAATCGCAAATAGGCGAGTATAATTACTACTACATTATAATAATATGTTATATTCACACATAATGCTTTCCCACATGGTTGGGTAAAAAAGGAAAATGTTTCATGCCATGCTCTTTGCATGTGCAAAAACAGTAATTATTATATTTCTTAGGTTTAGTTTATCATTAGTTGTTGCATAAAGTAGTTTCGAAATAAATAATAATGATTGATCGACGGTGATTATTTATCATTATTATCGAAGCATGGCCGCTGCGCTTCATAATCATTGAGTTTTTCCTTCTCTGCAGGAGTATATTTATCTATTTCTTCAGTAACTTTCATGGTGTTTAGAAAAAACGGTTGACAATCGCTAACAATCACTTGCTCGGTTTTCACCGATACACGTTTTCCATTCCGTCGCGAAAACAACGGCCACTTGACTTTCCACACACAATTGTTGGGAACGAATCACTTCGCTCACTTTCTACATCAATAGAAATTATCGTCGCCCATTTTGTCTTCACCTTACAAACGATAAACGTCTTTATTACTTTGCGACAAGGTGTAAGGGCGTGTCAACTTGGAATGGTCGGATCGTATTGACAATTGGTTTCTTTTGTTACTGTCGAAGCTGTTAACCGCTGGCTCTGCGATGGTGACTGCTGTTTATTTTCTGCGCAATCGATTACAAATCCTGTTTGGGTGGTCCTTAAAAGTTTTTACGTGGATATTATTTGTTTATAAGGTATATTAAATTATCTGCTTCCAAATACTTAAAATGAATAGTAAAATATGTATGAAAATAGTAAAGTGTTTTGTAAAACTAAGACAAACTGAATAATATAATATACAAATTATCTATTTTTCAATTATTCGTTATGGCGGCTGAGGTAAAAAAACAGTTGTACGTATTTCATGAACAACAGGTACTACTTCATTAATATTGGTAAAGTTGGTTTAAGTACTTATGTTGTATTAAAGTCAAGGAAACAGCTAAAATAACAAGTTAAAACATTAAGATGCCATAAATTAAATCATTTGAATATTCCAAATTAAAATTTATGATAAATTAAGTCTAAACGTAAATTACAGCTTAAAACCATCTTTGACGAATTTGATTGTACTAATTCAGGAAAACTTTTTGGATGTTAGTCAATTTGAAAAAGATAAATTATATAATATATAAATGTATTGAACTTTAAAATTGTATGAAATCAAAAAGTCCCAACATTCAGGCGCCATAAAATTAGCCAGCCTGTGAAGACAGCTTAAAAATGCGAGTACAGACACAGAGTGACAAATTCACGATTGTATCGCGGTGTTCCCAAATTGATTGCAGATGGTTAAACTTTTTCCAGTCACATAATTGGAACACCTTGCGGATTCCGGACTTTTTGGCACGCACGATCGAGAACCGATGTATGTACACATCTGTCATTTAGAGATGTTTTTGTCAGACTCTTGTTTGCTGCTTCTTTAATTTTATGGCATATTGTGCTATATTCTTGATGGATGACTGATATAACCTTGGAAATGATGCAGGTGTGAAACCTATTCGCTATCTTGTTGCTGCATTAATGATGCTGTAAACAATGTTGTAGCAATGTGTTCATAAATATTGTTCTTCTATGCTTTATTTCAAATTCAATTTAAAATTGTACACATTTGAATTCGTTCGTCATTATTGGTAAAATCGTTATTATTATATTACTTTTATACAGCTTGATCATGACACTTACTTTGAAACAAATTGTAGTAGAGCTTGAATTGAACAACTTGAATTTATTCCGAAACTAACAAGAATAAAATCACCAATAATCCAATTTCAAGACGATCCTCTCGTAATTTTAACACTTGTTTGGGATACAAATTCTGTCCAGAAATTAGTTATTCCCACAGCTGTTATTACGCAATCAAGAATAACAAGAAGATGCTCTAAGGCGTGGGATGCTTTGTTTAAGTAGGTGTGACGGATTCCAGGCCCCTTTATTACAAGTTCTGTGGGGTAACGTTGATTACCTTATAATCATAGGTTAGTGCGGTCTCCCATGCAATCGCGTTAACCCGTTAAGAGTGTGTCGAAAGGGTAAAAGAAAGAGCAGGACCAACTCACTGCTTACATGTATTAGAAGAGGACAAATGAAGAGGCGTCAATGATCAAAAAGATTTTTTTGTGATTTTTCTAACGTAAAGTGCTCGTTTATAAGATTATCTATAATCTTCGGGTATAGTTATGAGAAATTGAAGCAAATTTTTTTGGTTAACATCGGTTTTATTTTACCATTCGAATTTATCTCACGAATTTATTTAAAAGGTGTAAGACAGTTGCCTCATCATCAGGAAACGAAAGATATTTAAATTACAAATTCTATTTATCAAAATCATTAGTACAAATTTGCACTCGTAACTCACACGCTTTATCTCGTCGGAAGTATAAAAGGCTACTTTCAAATTAAATCAATAACTAACTGAATCGATAGAACGTGTCGGGTCACGAAGAGTCACGGATTACTCGGCTTATTTTCACCCGCGGGTTCTCTCTCAAATAATTTAATCAACTATGAAGAACAGGTTTAAATTTGATAGACAATTGTTGAAAATGAAACAAATTACAAAACTTTTATTAATAAGGAAACAATACTAAACAAGAATAAGTAATACGACAAAAACAAAACAAATTCTGATCAAGATTTGAATTTCAAAGCAGATGAACACTTGCTTCACAAAATACTTTATTCATGACTTCTTAATACCAAACATAAAGTTTACATAACGAATCACGGCATATCTAATGCAATTAGTGAATCTGTCGCAGTCGCGGTTGTATTCAATCGTAGAAAGTCGGTAAATCATAAACCCACCATAAAATTTACGTAATCTCTTGCGTTGTACGGTGTTTATATTTGAATTTCTAATGGGCAATAATTTTACTTACGTAAAACCTGTGAATTCTGTCGGAAACCGGCGAATCTTCTGACGGGCGTTAATTGATTGTGTTGTCGTAATTCCGTGTGATTCCTCGAAACTAATAAATGCCAATAAACGTGTTGTTAATATTTTTATTTCCTTTTCTTTATGTTATGTAGCAGATGTGTCGTTTGTCGTACAAGTAACCCTTTTTGTGTTTTCAAATAGCAAACGAGCTTAATTATACCCTACATGTCATGTTAATGAGATTGATAGGGTGACAAAATCGACTATTACTATTAGCATTAATCAATACATCAATACTAGAACAATGGTACTATTCATGTATTAGTATTAGTCTCAATCTAAATGGATATCAAATGCATCCACATATATGTTTATACTTCCATGCGGTTGAATCGTAGTAATGGCGAAGTTGCAAACTTTTTCATAGCCATATAAATATATCTAAAAAATCTTGATATTATGGTCGTCATCGCTAGTCCAAAGACTAATCCAATTATTTAATCTCACTTATAAGCATTACCAGTTCTAGCTATTACAATTAAGCTACTTGCTCTAATGCGACGAAACGCCGGCCGCAGTTTGTCGCCGCTGGACAAAAAGACCCGGTCCGCATTGCTTGCGAGACGGCACCCATTAACATTCCCGCCCGCGCACCACTGTCTATTTAGAGCAATAATAGAGCAGGCATCAACGACCCCTGGTGCCCTGTACGACTTAGATAAAAAAGAAATAATTGTTACATTTCTACATCCGTCTTCCATATCAGTCTTCACAATTCTTTGTCGATTATGAAGACCAAAAGCATTTGCTCTTCATAGCCAAAAATATTCAAATTTTTAACAATGATCTCGTTCTGCAACCGGAGGCCCTTTAGGATTTTTACATTGTCAAATAATAAAATATTCTAGGATATTATTTTTATATCCATTTAATTTTTTATCTATATTCAGCAAAGCCGAGATGGGGTACCATCAGTCACGAAGGCAGCGAAGAAGCACAACAGAAACAATCGCGCAATTGTAATGCCAAGGTTCATTGGGATAAAACTATAAGTACCTTCTATATCTCAAATATTTAGAGACGCATCGCTTTGTGGATGTACTCTGTCTAATTGAAGGTTTTTATAGGTTGGTTTTGAGTAAATATCATCCCATCGTACTTGCATCCCAAATAGCAGTCCCAGCAGGGAAAAAACCGCGCTTTAATTTCAATAACATTTTAGATCCAGCCATCCATATTAATTGTAAATTCCAGGCTACAAGAAATCATATCATCTTCCAGAACACATCAACTGTTTTTGGTCAGTTCTGGAAATTGAATCTTAATTTAATTTCAATATCAATTTATAGGTACTTCAATATACTCGTACTCACTACACACTACGTTACACGGAGCGGGGCTAAGGTCTCGCTGTCCGATGATTTACGAGCGAGGAATAATCGAATGTTTTTTACGGCGTCATAAAAAGCTGTTATTGTGCACGCTCTATAAATAACTACAAATAAATTCAACGTTCATCAGGCAAATTGGATTTGTGTCACATGAGTCAACGATGAATCGCTGGCCGTTTTATATTTAGCGCCGTTTTTATGCGGATCCTCAATTCCTCGCGAAAATGGGGCGGGTTTGATTACAATGTCTCCAGTACCGCGGCCTGGTTCGCTTTCATGACAGATCTGGGCCATTTAGCTTCAGTATCTATTCTATGTAAATGGGACTTATGACTACATACGCTCTCCTGCACCTTGCTTAGAAGCCCTTAAAAGTTCTATACTTGAGGATTTCTTTTTTCTAAATTAGTATTTTACATATAAATATCGATTGAAATTGGAAAGCTTTAAATATTTCATTTTAAATAAGTTTTCGATTTTTAATTGCTAATTAAGTCCATATCAAAGTGAATAATAAAAAAGTTTATACTCACATCCTTATTACTTTTCCATGTAGGTCTATGAACGAAAGATATTCAGATTAGCAAGCTGGATGGAGTAACAAAAACGCGTGCATAAGCCGATCAGGTTTGCACGGGCGTGGTCTGAAGAAAAACTGAGATCAACGCTGGCGCTAGATGAATCATTAAGTTGAACTTAAGCTCATTCAGTAAGTACTGTCATACCGGAATTATGTTTTAGTTGTTGCTTTACGTTATTGCAAGATACATCTAAGATTTATTGTCTTACTTACTTATTGTCAGTCAGGACCTTTAAAGACGTATTAAAGATGTTTGCATCGGATGCTACGAAATGTTAAAATTTCAAGTTGTAATGGGATGTAGTAGGATCACTGATCATGTTTGCTGTTGGCAACATTTGAACCATCTGTATTTTGAATGCTGTGAAAGGCAGCATACTGATTATCTCATAGTTACTGTTGATACTAAGCCTTAGTAAGGTATTTTAACAGCACGCCTTACAGCAAGTTTCATAATCTAAATACGAGGTAGACGTTGTTATTTGTTAAACAGGAGCGGATTTTGTTACATTGCCTACAAATGATATACAAATTGCAATTAGTTTTGACCACATGGAAGGCAAACGTGGCAGGAGAAAAAGGTTAAAAACGTGCCACAAGCACGCTCTGCTCGAGGTCACGCTTGTTATTCACTTATCTACCTTGTTCATCATTGTTAAGAGTAATTTATGGCAGGGGACCGGTAAAAATAGTTCACTCGGCTAGTTCGTAAATCACGTTAATTGGAATAGGGTTTTAAATGCTGAACTGAACTCATCATCTACTGTCAGTAAACCTATTAACGAATTCTTCAATATGTAAAACATTACCTATGCATATGTTTTCCTTTTCCAATAAGAACATGATTCCCGTTAAAAAACGTTTCCAAAAAGGTTAACCAGGTCAACAAATATGTATGTAAGTCAGCACTATGGAAAAATATTAAAAATGGAGGACCACACAGCTACTGCAATAGAAGGCCCTGATTCCAATGCGCTGCGGCGCTTCCAAGAGATACATTCATAATTTTCTTTGGGTCAAGAAAACCACCAGATAAGGTGGACCTCGTGTTACGCCGCCGATTATGACAGACGAGTGGCACTGTCATAGTTTGAGGGTCTACTCATTCTGGGTGCGTAACAGCACGTCCCTTCCAATATGGCGCCGGTTCATACGTGATGTTGGTGAAGGCGGGAAACAATGGCAGTCCGTTATGAATATTGAGAGCTCGAGGGATAGTCGGACGCATGCCTCACCGATTTTCGCCGCATGTCTAAATAGCCATTCGACTATGAAATCACACATCGGAATGCTCGGTGGCCTACTGCGGTACGCGAGCGTCGCGCGCCGCTTCGCCCGTTTCCGCGCCATATTTGGCGCGTTTGAAATTTTGAAATAACTTTTTTTCAACCATCCGCACTCAGATCCAAGCGCCCATTGAGCAACTTCCGTAATTAGACATTTTTTTGTAACTTTTCATTTTAGCAATATAAATTTTGATTATTTGAAATGCAACCGTGTTGCATAATTTTACGTAAGTTAGCAACCCTTTCCGAAAATGTACACATTTAATAATTTTTACGAGTATTACAAACTTTTAAATTATCTGCGCCAATCGTCATCAAACTCTTAATAATGCATTTATTGTGACTAAAATTAATATTCAACAAAAATAATATTCTTTTTATTCTATTTAATTTTGCTACCGCGGCCAGGTATGTCTAGAATTTCAACAATATTTGAGTTAAACAGTTTTCTAGTTCAATATTTTGCATATGGATATTATGTTAAGAATATTAATAAGGCACATTTGTAAGTTTATACAGAATCCAATGACTCAAAAGCTATCGGACTCATTGGATTTCGTTTTCGGGTAACAATGACGAACAGACGGATCTGCACAGTTCTTGGAAAGATACATAATATTCAAGGTTTGGCGCCACAAATGAATTTAATTAAAGCAAAGCATAACAAGTACTTGTAAACAGGAAAAATTGTAGCAACAAGTTTTCGTCGACTTAATATTTAAATATACATATTTGAGATATTTCTATGAAAAGTTCCTTATTAGCTGTGAAAGATATTCCACGAAATTCGAATGCGGTGGCACAAGCACCACGTATCTATACATATAATAAAGCTAAAGAGGATCGAAAGTCTGTACATGGAATATATTAAAAAAAAAAGTTGGCTGGGGATACTTAGGATCGATAACAGAACACGTTCC
>DWNR01002903.1:0-12399 GCA_018250455.1 Polygonus leo
AGTTGGTAGTTTTTTTTTCCGTAGGCTTCTTTCTTTCGGTCTACTTAAGCCTAAGAAAGGAGCTCAAAGCCGATGAATGAATTAATTACTTTAATAACTAATTATTGATGTAACACTATATGCCTTTCTTTTAAGTGTATCTTTATAATGAATAAAAACTTTTGAATTTCAATTTGCTATTTGTAAAAACTAAGATATTGGCCTCACGTTTAATATTGGTTAGGAACCACATTCACATAAAATTACTTACAACAATTGCTTTACGAGAGATAGTGAGGCTTAGGTGGTACCTCACCTCTCGTCAAACAAATCCACCAGGTGGTAGAACGTGTACTGTTCACTCGGTATGGTACTACCACTAATTTCTACCACACAGTTGTTTATTAGAAATTCGCGTTTCGGACCGAAAGAATTTTGTTAGTGTCACTTATTAAACAAATAATCTCAGTCTTCACGCATTTTTGGTTGACTTCAGTTTTTTTATATTTAAACCAAGTGATAAGGCAGACGGACTACCTGATGGTATGTAGTCACCGTAGCCTATGGACATTTGCAGCACCAGAGGGACCGCCAATGCATCGCTGGCTTTGGAGGAGAGCTCTTTTCGCGCCTTTTTTGAAGTGCCCCATGACATAGAGCACCGGGAACTTAATCCTATATGTGGTTGATTAGAGATGTCCATGGACATCACGACTATAATATTTACCATCTCGACTGGATGTACTCCCTTTTTCCAGCAATACTATTTAAAAAAATTCTACCACGTCTATTAGGTTGGAAAATAATAATATTTACTAACTATTAACTATAAGCGAAGTGACGCAGCTGAAGAAGCGACCTTAAATACAGTTTGATGTGAACATTTGTGGCGCAGACAGTGCTAATATAATTTAGATTAAAACAAATGACAGGACTGAGGATTACGATACAGATGTAGCTGGTCATTTGTATTTTGCATGTTGTATTGCAAACAAAAAAAGCAAGTGAGGAGGAGTAATAGCCTTTCAATCCCAAATTTAAATCCCATGCATGTAATTTTTACGAAGTTTAATACGGTTGCTGTGAAGACATTACGCCATAGCAATCCGAGAATTATTTTGTTAAATTATTAGTGTTGAAATTTTACCTTATAACTTTCCCCGATATATATTGCATATTTTAGTACAGGTAACACAAAGAACTCCGAAGTGGGTTAATATTTGATTTCAGTCACGTAACGCGGGAGATGTATTATCCTCGCCGGCAATGTTGCTAATAAAATCTAGGCCTCAATCTTCGACGTATCATAATTTCATCAATTGCCCTCAGAAGTTGCTGAGTTGTAGGTGTAACTACTTTTTGTTTTGAGAACTGTATTATTGCCTAGGATCAATGTATGTTGTGATTTAGACAGCAATATCAATGTTATCAAAAAATTGTATACACTTACTGAGTAAAACCCTACACTTTATTGCAATTTATAGTGTTTCAGTTTGGAGAGGCGTGGTTACCGGCGATACTAATAAACAAGACAAACATGTTAGTCCCCACTTAACATCAAGTAGACTGTATGTCCGTTTGCTACCTTTATACGATGACAATGAAAAAAAAAGAAAAATAAAAGCAATCATTGAGATATTAAAAAATCAATGCTTGAAAGATATGTGAAATCTACTATTCTATTTCCACTTGACTATCGCAGTGAAGTACGGCCTAAACTCGTATTTTCCTTAGATGAGATCCATTGTTTTCATAGATATCATGCATTAGTAATAATTGGTAGCAGTGACGAACATATTAACAATATAATTAACTATACTAACAATGAATTAACAATATATAGGTTTCACAACACATGTACATATTAAATGTGTGTACTGCACTCTGTATGTGTGTGAGTGCACGGCATAACGTCAAACTTAATACGCAAATCAACTACCAGTCCCTCTCGCACGCGGTCAAGCTTGTGTGTAAGATAGAGCTAGATATTGTTTTGTTATTGCAGCTATTGTGAAATATAGTGTGTTATTTTGTTCGAACGCCTGAGTTAAAGAACCCGTATTATGTAATACGTTAATTATGTAAGACTTTTTTAAACATGCTGTATAGTAAACTTGCATTGGTGTGCGTTGAATGCGCCAGCTTTAAGTAACAGGGTTATAATAGTACTTAATATCGTTTTAATGGCTACAATTGTAGTAATATGACATTATGCCGTTGGCGTTCCGTAGTCAGGCGACTTTGTACGAACCTTTGTTGTCATTTACGTTGATATTTGAAACGAATGTACCGTAAACTGAATGTGTTATGTGTGTTTAAAATTATTAAATTATTTAGTATAATTAGCGTTTCGGCGGGGAGATGTGGCTGCTAGATGGACTTATACAAAAGGTATGAGTCCTCAGGACTGGCAACTCATCTGAGGTGTGTTTTAAATAGAACTTCAATGTGAATGAGAAATGAGAATCTATTTTTAATATTTGCTGTTAAAGCGGCAACAGAAACAAATCATCTGTGAAAATTTCAACGGCCTAGCTATAGAGCTATATATAGCTAGACAGACGGACAGACAGACAGCCAGACAGACGGATAATAGGGTCCCCGTTTTACCCTTTGAGTACGGAACCCTAAAAAGCTATTAAATAAACATGTTTCACATTATTTTTTGGGTGTCGGTGCAAATTATTGAAGTTATTGAAGTAGCAAAGTATTTAAAAATGAATGGACATATTTCAGAATTCCATTTTCGACGATTTCGAAGCGAGACGAAAAATTTCTCTGGCATTTCAGAATGATTTCAACTTTGTTATATAAATGTCCGGTTGAATTGCTTACACAAAAGAGGTGATTGGCGAATATTGTAGCAGTTAATAAAAACAGAAGTAAAATATAAGAGCAGAATCACATATATTTTTAAATTATGTTTTTGGCTTACAGTACGATGTATCATACTGTAAGAATGGATATATATTCAATAATTTAAGTTTGTGTGAAAAGAAAGCAATAGGTACGTTTACCAGATGATAGAACTCATGTAATTCGACCGGGGAGGTACCACCGCCACTCACTTAATCCTCCGTGAAGCAATTCTTGTGTTTCGGTTGGCATGATTACCGTCTACTATCATAATTAGATACAATTCGAACATCTTAGTCCTCAGGGGTAACAACGCATGTGTGATTAAACTTAGATATGATTTAATCGTTGTTGGCGATGATAACTGATGTTTATGTGACCACTTATCATCAGATCGAATGCATGCTCGTTTACTACCTTTATACGATAAAAAAGAAAACAATTAACACCATCAAATGAGAATGGGACTCACACTAAGGTTCCTGATCTGAATAAGATAAAAATAATTTTCTTTTCGTAAACGCAGTATTTATTTAGTATTAATACAGAACCCTTTACTTCCATTTTATTATTTTGAATTATTTATTACGCTTAAAATATTTTAAAACTATCTCGTCTAAAAATTTAACCCTGTCCCATACCCTAAATCGATATAAAAATCGTTAACGTTTCGGAATCATGCCCTCGGTTGGTTTATTGTATGGATTAGAGCGATATTGGAAATTATGTAGGATAGACGCGCTTGATCGAACGCCCGTAGAACAGACTGAACGTATTAAGATGCGCGCTAACACGCTTAGCATATGAGACCGGCTTACTGGACATACGGATTGCTCGGATAACCAACATTATTTTAAAACTTCAGGTCTTATAGTAATTAAATGAGTCAAGGAACACAAAGAACAATAGAAGTCCTATTCACATATATTTTTTTTGCATAGGGTAAAGGGAGCAAACGAGCCTGCAATCAACCTAACGGTAAAAGGCTGAAAATTACGTAGGATAGACGCGCTTGATCGAACGCCCGTAGAACAGACTGAACGTATTAAGATGCACGCTAACACGCTTAGCTTATGAGACCGGCTTACCGGACATATGAACTGGAAGGATGACCAACACTTTAAAACACGTCTCTTTGTGTTAACAAATAAATCATGAATCACTAATCTGAATAACTTCCTTTTTCTTTAAATCATACCTAGGATTCATTACACATGCGTTGCTACCCCCGGCAACTACATAGTAGTATATACATATAGTCTTCTCAAAACGCTTCTTCAAAACCAAACACACAGAAAATGACTGACAGATGATTATAAGAGAGACGGTGGTGCCGCTCAGATCGAACTAGAAATTACTGTTTTTAAACATGTATCTGAATGTACTTTCCCTCCAAAATTGACATACGAATAAGCTGATGATTTTAGTGAATATAGTTTAATATTCGCTACACGAGACTCCCGTATGTCACCGTCGTGTTACTCGAACTTACTTTGTATTAACGCGATACTGCACTAGTAACATGGTGTAATTAATAATTACAAGACAGATTGTTGCATATGCGTATGCAGAAACAATTAATTTGGTAGCGAATATTATAAGCGAATACTGCTAGCTGTTAAGTTCAAAGATATTGGGCAATTAACAGGCTTAGCGGTAGAATTCGTGTTATATTGTGTTTCGGTTTGGAGAGAGGATTGCCGGCTATAGTTTCTCACCAGGTCTTCTTAGTCTTCAGGGGTAGCAACGTACCTGTGGTCAACCCCAGGTACGATTTAATTATGCTTGGGGATGATTACTCCTGTCCATGACAGTGATCATTTACCAATAGGTCGACCGCATGCTCGTTTGCTACGTCAATACGATAAAAAAATAAAAGAGTGAAGGAAGTACAGTGCTATTACTTAAAGCTGGCGTATTCAGAATATTCGCACTTATCCAATTTTATAAAGTACTAGCTTTTGCCAGCGACTTAGTCCGCATAGAAGTCGAAAACCCCTTGGAGGTAGAATTTCGAAAAATCCTTTCTTAGTGCTCACTTACATCATGAAAGGAACCCCAACTACCAAATTTTAAGTTTGTAGGTACAGTAGTCTCGGCTGTGCGTTAATATGTCAGTTAGTTAATCAGTTTTACCTTTTATATATATAGATAGAAATAGATATAGATTATAGAACTTAACTTCAAGTGCAGTGCGGAATGCTAGTTGATTTGTTCATTTACTTTAGAAATTAATCTGAAATATCTGAAATCACATGTATAACATATATACAGTCATTTTTACAACAATTCTGTAATGCACGGGGAATTTCATACTTTTTAATCAACATAAAAAAGATTGAGTACATAGATTTATATTAATTACTTCTTTAATTATATAACTTATAATCACGTCATATAAACAAATGAAATGGCGTAATATTATTTAATTCATTTATTTCCATGGCACTTTAATAATATCATAACTAATAATTCCATAAAATAACTAAGTACCCAGTACTAGGTTTTAACCAATTCAGTGTATACAATAATATATAATCTTTATAACAGATTATAAATACCAATCGGACAATAATTGTTATCTTAATATGAATGTGATTAGATTCATAACTCAGTCAAAAGTTTAGTTAAATATTAATGATTTATATTTAAAATTATGTATGTCTGTTCACAAATATGTATGTTTTTAACATCTAACGAAACGCAATTCACAGAAAATGACGTCATGTTTTTAATGAATAATTTATTAGGTACAATGTGCCTGCAAATTGTCAGTTTTTACTGAAATAGGTATGACGTTAATTTTGTATGTACTTGCGTTTAACTGTGTATTTATTTTTACGAAAAACAGCTGAATAAAGTGTAATTAAATAAATATTTCAATTATGGCAACGATTGGTTTTAAAATGTAGACAATTTCGTGTTAAATTTGTGCAGTACTAAAACACGCACAGCCTATGAAGTTAGCAACTTAACTTAATTTTAAAGAACTTTGTGTGCACTGTTAAAGATTAATTACTTAGGTGTTGGTGCATTAAGTACCCTTTTATTAAATAATATTTATGGTGTTGTATATGCTCATTTTAAAGAATATTTTAATACTTTCTAAAAGTTTGTCCGATACCATTTTAATTCGACACTGAAATAAAACAAAGATAATACATATTTGCACCTGTGCCCCTTCCCTCTACCTATTAATATTAATACTAAACCCTTTGGCATACATATAACATTGTTATATACGTAAATACAAAATGAGATCACACAACACATTAAGGCCCGATACACACTATGTGATTCTTGAGATGACCGTGCCGCATACTGTGCGACTTTGCGATTTTTTTCAGCCTTTTTTAATATAACTAATTACATACGAATTTAATTTGTGATAATTTCTGCTTGAGTGAAGTTTGATTGATAAAGTATTTATAATATAGTGTTATTAGTAAAAAATCAACATGTTTCGCTATATCTGCCCACCGCGTAACAGTTTTTTTAGGAAGTTGCGTTTTTCTTTTAACTCCTTTCGGTCTCGTTGATGATTGAATGATGCATTGATGGATGGACTGAGTTTTTATAATGACTATAATGAGAATGAATGTAAATTGTTTAGAATCGCAACAAATCTTACCCTGCAATCTATCTCTCTCAGTCTTTCTTACCCATAATTTATGTTGCGTGAATGTAAACGGTGGATATTTGATCATCTGATTATGGCATAAAAAACTTTTGACTTTTACTTGACTTTTAACTCTAAAACTCACATTTTTGCTTGTAAAACAGGTTGTTTGAGAAACACAATGACGCCCATTTGTCTGCCAGCTCCTAAAATGAAAACTTCAAACAGAAATTACTTGGTATTACCCTCACGGACGGTACGGTACGGTAACGAGTAATCGCATAGTGTGTATACGGCTTAATAGCTAGTGAAATCCGTAGGTTTTTCTCCTATATTTCGTGTAAGTGTCGTTCCACAGACGCACAGACGTTTCGTCCCACATGTGCCCGGTGGAGAGCTGCTTGTCGATGACCAAGGCTACTGGGTTCCATTCCCGACTCGGTCGCCAACGGACTGGCAGAAGATTTGAGGTTCTCGGCGTTGGGTCGCTGGAAAGATGAATAAAGAATATTATAAAAGATCGTATTACAATGTTACTACTTTGGACCAGAAAAAAATTGTAAATAAGTGTACGAATTCGCATCGTGCCAGCGCTGATGACAATGTTTAATTTTTTCAGTCTGACAGTAGACTTGTCTAGTAGTGGGTCAATAATACGTTATGATTATTATGGGTAGAAGGCGTATAGTTGCACCTGTACGTATAACCGCTAAACTTTAGTCCTTTGGTAATCTTAAATTAGGGGTAGGATATGTGGTTGTATTAAACCAACACTAACACACCAGGTGAACATATTAGCCCTTTCTTTAGCAACGCATCTGTAGACAACCTCCGCAAGGACATCTATCGTATTTGAAGTTAATATACAAGGGCAGTAGGAAACACTTAATAACACTGATAGGCTCGATATAAACTATAAAAAATCTGTATAAGATCACATTTAAGGTACAACTGAGATACAAAAAAAAAATAACAGTAACACGTAAATTCGCAAATTAAAACTCTCCATACTTGCGAAAATGTTCGACTTTTTCAATTTAAATGCAATACAAAACCGATTCAAAATTGTCGCGTTGTAATAACTTGTGCATGATGTATTTGTAGTCGTTAAAAAGAATTGCATATGCATTGCCGATTCGCAATTGTATGCACGGTGATGGCGCTGATTTTCGCAATTTTATAGCCGTGAACAGTTCCCGGGAAATAACACGAATACGCGGTATGAATGAATATCTTTATAGCTGCCATTACTGGGATTTTTAGATTCCATCGCAAATAGTACAATGCAGTACTACCGATTCTGCTAAAATGTTGTAGAATTGGATAAGTAATAAAACGCACAAAAAATATTTTATGATCATAACTCAACAAAAGGGACAAATATTTGTTTTGTAATTGATGCTAAGGTGATGCTACGGTGCTTCAAAGGAGGATCTCCAGAAGCACTTACAGACCAAAAAAAGATGTAAGACTCCTGCAATATAGCACATTTATATATATATGGGCATATTTGTGTATACACGTGCAAAAACTTCTAGCACTTGCATATGCATAATATATGTTATTGTATAGTGAATACGTGCGATGTGATTGCATTGCGAATGTACGCATTTTATGAATGGTAATGGCGGTGATTTTACAGTCGTTGACAGTTTCCGGGCGTAATAACACGAACCAGCGCAGCTTAAATATTTTTTATGGACGCTGTTAATGGTTTTTTTAATATGATGTCTGAAATACTCATAATAATCTCATAATTTGCTTATCTTTAAATATTTTGAAAATATCAGGACATATTACATAGGACTATCTGTACTGCAGTGATGTATTAGCGTTAATTTTAGAATGAACATTTAGCAGTAGTGATTAGATATAGTTTTAGGATCACTAACAAGTCTAATAAAAATAAACTTTGCAGTTCAATTATATTTTATTTATATTTCAAGGGTACTGAACTTAACAATAAAATGGTAAACGCATCTGGTCGTGCAATAAAGATTTTTCGACAGTTAACACGCTTTCCATATGTAGATTGCGAATTTTTGCAATTGTGCGCACGCACATAATGTTGAATTCTATATTAGGCGCAATTTTACAGCCGTTATAAATTCACGGACATAATATCACGAGCGGACGTGACGCTGGCACCGAGCGGCTGTGCCACTTTTTACTATCTTTTTTTATTATACATATATAGTTTGCAAACGAGCTTGCAGTCCATCTGATGGTAAATGGTTACTTCTACCCGTGGATATTGGTAATGAACCCCAGGTACGAATTAGGTTGAATACTAACTAAAGTTGATCACAGATGCGTTATTACTCCTGAGGACTCCGATGTTTGCCACGTATGTACGTATAACCGGCACCCGTGTCTCTGTAAACATGGTACTAATACTGTTTAACCATAGTAGTTTCTAAAATTCAATTATCATTACTTGTATTTTAAAGATACCGTAAGCCTAATAAAAGCATGGTCACCGCAAAAACCATCTGATTGCGCAACAAAAGGTTCTCCGTCAGTTAAAACGCTTTCCATATGTAAATTGCGAATTTTCGCAATTGTGCGCACGCATATGACGTTGAATTTCGTATTTGGTGCAATTTTACAGCCGTCATAAATTCACGGACATAACATCACGCGCGGACGTGACGCGGGCACCGAGCGGCTGTGTCACTATTCATTACGTTACACTATTACTGTGCAGCGAATTGCGGAGTTTGTGAGACAATTGCTTTATGTTACACTAAATTGTTTTAAGTACGATTGACGACTTTAAATTGCCCGTAATACTATGTGAAGGATTTTTTGTTTTGGTTGGAGGTGTAGTCCGAGGAGTAAAGGAGGCTTAAACACTAGATATTTTCTTTGTGAATCAAGTGAAACCTCTATGTACCTATGACATCAGGTGAAACTTTCAAAATACGACTGAAATCCAGATGTCTACTATTATGGTCATTCAAAAAGGATTTTGTAATGATATTTGATATTATTTTTGACTTTGGTGAGATGTATGCTCGTTTTATATTCAGGTGGCATGCTTTTTTGTTGCTTCGAGTTCATCAAATATTTTTTATTGTACCATATCACTTTTTCGTACGCCTAGAAATGGATAAATATTTTCTAATAATTAATCGGACAGGTTCGTTATGAGCACTACAACTGTAGCGTTTCGCAGGAGTTAGTTTGTACGGGTTTTTCCTTTTAACTGACCATGAGGCTGTGTTATTAGTATAACGGTAATCCTATTAGGTAGCTATGTAAAATTTTATCATAAATCTCCATAGCTACCTAATCTTAATACTATCCTAAGCTTAATCTTATTAATCAATGCAGAACTGGGCTATATACTCATGGCATATTTTTACATCATTGCAAACCAGGCAAGGATACTTACTAAAGATACTTGGCATTATTTTACTGATTGATTGCACCTAAACGAATTTTACTTAGTTTGGGAAAAAGGATTGTTTGAAGTATGATGGTAGCAAACGAACATGCAGTGGAATGCATGAACATCAATAATCATCCCCACGTACCTAAATTAAATTATACCGAAGTTTCATCATAGATGCCTTGCTATCCCTGGGGACTAAGATGTTCGTGTAGCAACCACGCCTCTCCAAAGCGAACTAAACGAGTCTACCACCTACGAAAGGATAATACAAAAGTATCTTAAAGTGTTGGTGACGTTCAACTTACTTGTATTTAGCGAAGTTGGTCCACAGAGTCACCATCCGTTGTATCATCTTACTCTCCATATACCTCTGAGGCAGTGGGATCGAGTATGGTCTGAACATGTAAAAGAGCTCATCAGCATGTGAGGCACCTCGCGCGGTCACAAGAAGAGATATCATCTTTGGCATATTAAACGTGCCGCTGTACTTAAAAAGGTAGTAATAAATCGGCTGGTTGTTAGTTTTCGCGTACATTTCGGATTCTATCACCGTCGGAAATTTGAAATGAAGGTCGGAATACAAGTCGACCATGTCCATTATCATTTCCTCTTTCCCAGAAGAAAAGTAATGAGCTCTTATCGTTTCTACTATTAAGTTTCTGTCTTCGTTTGTTGGGAATTGGAGATCGGGTTGTAGGAGGTCGGCTGCGTTGACTCGCTTCACGCTGGTACCGAAATTCTTTGCTGTGAAGTATATTCCTTCATTGTCGTTAAATCCAATTATCATTGGCAATTTGGTATAGTTCCCTGATAATATGATATCACTCGGGTACTCTGTAACTATTGGCTCTACACCTGGAATATGTTTTTCTACACACGGAACAAACAAAATTTCTGATGTGATATGATTCTTGTGTTTTGTGTCCTTAACCGAACTGATCAGTTCTTCATAGTTTCGTTTTGAAAGTATTCTATAAATTTTGTAGGGATCAGTTGTATTGTAGCCGAATTCTCTGGCCAATTTGCTTGCAGTTACAATGGGATCGTGTTGGATTGCCCAAGGAGCGATCGTTGCACCGCTCTGTAATATCACTTTATGAAACAGACCTTTTGCTGATGGAGACAAACTAAGAAACGATGTTGATACAGCACCAGCACTCTCACCAAATAATGTCACATTGTCTGGATCTCCACCAAATGCTCTTATATTTCTTTTAATCCACCTAAGTGCAGATAATTGGTCTTTAAGACCGGCGTTACCTGGTGCTTCTTTTATACCCAGGCAAAGGAACCCTTCAGCATTTAGGCGATAATTGATTCCTACAAAAACCACACCGTTCTCTGCAAAATAGTCTCCTCCATAAAGAAATGGTGAGCCGGTACCTTCGTAGAATCCACCACCGTGTATAAATATCATGACAGGTACTGGTTTTGCAGGATTAGAATTGATCGGTGCATATATATGTAATTTCAAACAGTCTTCGTCACCAACTACGAGACCAACCATCTTCTGGGGACATCTCGTATTTACGTCGATGGCGTCGAAGATTCCGTCCCATTCTGGTGGTGGCAGCGGTGCCTGGAATTGATATATCATTTTATTATTCTATATAGTCTGCTTATTGAAGGGTGCTTTTAAGGAATCTCTCATATTGCTGTATCTCTAAGATATAAATATATTTAAGATATATCCTACATATTGTACGGCAACACTGAAAGTCCGAGTCGTACTTGGATGGTTTATGAAGTATAACTAGTAGATTTGTTCATGCAGTAGAACTCAGGAAATAATAACAATGGCGTTAAAATTAAAATTTCATTTGACTAAACTCGTAAGATAATAACTAATTATTAAGCACAGGATAGTAAAGTAATTAGTTTTATGTGTTTATGACAATATATTAAAATTAAAATTAAGTGACGGTTTTTAGTTATTGTAAAGATAAACGAAATGCTTTTTTTAAACGAATTCATTACTAACATTGTGGTTTTGAATCGGTACATCTTTTTGACTTTTTCATAATAGGCAAATGTCGGTGCCATCTCCTCCTTTACTGCCTGTACTTCCTTGGCACCGATATCAAAATTATTAATTATTTTTCACTTTTCAGTTCATCTTAAAGTCGGTTCTATTTTTAAGTTAAAACGTTTTGTTTTTTTAGTTCATCTTGAACTCGGTTCTATTTTTGGTCAAAAAATTTTAATTGTCTATTTTGAATATTTTGACATAATAGAAATTTACCTTCATAATCAAATGTTCAAAACTGAGGAGTTGTGACTTGAAACTTGTCTGTAGCTCAGTATTCGCAGAACTGCTTTCAGAGTGCCACAGAGTTAAAATTTTGACAGGCAGTACCCCTACATCATCAGAACATGATTTTTGCTCTCGTATACCAAATTAAAATAGATCAAAGCATACTTCAAGTAGCGTCCATATCCATCTTCACTAACACACAAAACAATACAAAACCTGGATAATTGTTTATCTGCTTTTACTGGCAGGTAGTATTTTTATCGATTTTAATGATAATTCGTCTCACCAGACTTA
>DWNR01002904.1:0-12398 GCA_018250455.1 Polygonus leo
ATCTTAGTCCTCAGGGGTAGCAACACATCTGTGATCAAACTTAGGTATGACTCAATCGTATTTGAGGATGATTACTGATGTCCATGGGCAGTAATTGCCACTTACCATCATGTGGACTGCATGCTCGTTTGCTACCTTTTCACCATTAAAAAAAAAGAATTAAAATATATAATAAAATGCTTTTAAATGTAATAATCAAAAGGCTATTGATTAGTATTAAAGGCTTTGATTTGTAGAGTTTTATATATAAGGCTTAGGTTTCTAAGACAATCAGCATCTGTAATCACTTCTTCTTTTTGGAATAATTTAGTATAACATGAACTATGGAATCTTGTATATTCTTACCAGGTAATGTACCTATATTAGCTAAACAAATTAAGATGACTTTTAAATAAACTTTAGGCTGTAACACTGTTTTTAATTCTCAAGTGTAGCAATGTATCTGAGTTCAAACTCAAGTTGGACTTATCTTAATATATATTTTATGAGTACTCATGTCATCAGGCAGACCACAGGCTGGTTTGCTACTTAAATCTAGTATAAGTTAATAATTACTTTAAATTAATATTATAAATTTCTGCAAATTATCAAATAAATTTCAAAGATACTGATACAAGACTGACTAATCTTAACTATTAACGTACATATTTTAAAACTAGTATATTATGGCTATAAATGACAATTTTATAGGTAAATACAATACTTTCACTTAAACAGCCTGAAATATTAAGTATACCGCAAGGTTCTAACCCTGTGGGCACGATTGCTTCTTACTCTACCATCTTGAAAATAAGGAGGCTCAGAGCTTATAACAATATTACAGTACATTTTTGTACCAGGGATTTAATTTCGGCGATGAAATATAAATTAGTTAAATCAGTGTAATCACATACTTAGATTCGGTTTGTTTCCTCCTTTACCATCTTAAAATACCTATTGAGAGCTGAGAGCTTACAGGTGCGTTAAATTATTTAGGTGCAACAAGTATGGAAATTAATATATTAATTAAGTTGTTTAATGGATGTGATACCATAACAATTAACCTATTCGTGATTTAAGTATTATTTTGAAGTAAGTTTCTACCGACAAAATAGGAATAGTAGCTTGTCGCTTCTGTACCTATTTTAGTTTGTCTTACAAAATATTTTTATTTGTTGTAGTTTGGTAATCTTTTAAATATCAATACCTTTTACATAGGTTTATGTCCAAGAGAGTATGTATCAATTGAATTTACTTATGTAGCAAATGGATTAGACAGCTAGGAAAGCAAACTGCTTTTATCAACTAATTTGATGGCCAATATGTTTTTTCTGTATATTTTGAAATCACCAAGGCGTTTGATGGCAAAATTGAATAGTGCTAAAATAAAAACGAAACATTTAATCAAAAATTAAACTGTTTTTTCCTCTAATGTGGTGAATCGTAAGAAATAGATGCTACTTTTTGTCAATTAGGTAGGTACACTCATTTCTTTGTTATTCTCGAAATCTCGTCTTTATGTAAGTTTTGGTTTTTCCTCAACCTTACTCGTATTGCAGATGTAGGTAAGCAATTTTCATTAAATCCGATATTTATAAAAAGTTAATGTAATTTGTCGATATCGCCTGGACTCCAGTTCAACCACCTTTCCGCCATCGCTAAGTTCGTTAAACGGTATTTGGATAAAAAACACACTTCGTGACTGCTTTACTGTTTTTTGTTGCTGTGATCGTCTATATTAACTTACTATTTACCGTGGAGTTTTATGTTTTACTGATCAAATGATCCTACTTATGTATAATTTGTAGGCGTCTTTGGTTCTTCATGTAAGTTCCTCCATATTTGTTCAAGGATGTTAGAGAGTAGCCAAATGTGTAGCCAACAATCTTTCACTGTTTTAAAGTGGATACTGTGGGAGGTGGACTTGTGCAGGGAACATATTGTGTAGGGCCGAGGAGTTACCTCCGTCACCTATCCTCTATGAATCCGTTGTTACGTTGCGGTTTGGGTCAGGCATGGTTGCTGGGTATAGGTACTTACACACTGGTTGAATATCTTAGTCCTTATCGGAAGCAATGCATCTGTTACATCTATGGTCAACCACAAGTAGGTAGGTACCATTCATTCCTAATTCGGCTTGATAACAAATGGAAGTCCGCTTACCATCAGGTAGACATTATGCTTGTTTGATATACTTCTGAATGTGAAAAACAAAAGTCTTTCAATGACATTTTTGTTCATCTGCTACGATAGCTCATCGATAGTTCATCATCTACAACAATAAGCGCGGAGACTAACACGGGGACTACGATAACACGATCTTCGAAGACATGTTTATGTTTAGCTTGAGTTTGAGCTTGGATATGTCTACTAGTGGAAAAGTGATTAAATAAATGAATGATTAAGAAATTGAAGTACAATTGAAAATATTGATGAAAAAAGGTTAACGTTCATTAAGTTATGAATTTGTTTTTAATAAATATAGGGTACATTATAGATTAAAAAAAAATAGCAGGTAAAAACCTATAGGTAAAACTACCAAATACCTACCTATGAAGAGAAGAAAAATTGTAATCTACTCTTTTTTACTACACTTCACAACTACCTTCTGTAGATATCGCATAAATAAGAGCTAGGTTGTGAATTTTCTAAAGATATTTGTTACGTATTATAAATTACGTTTTTCACACGATGACTATGACAGGGTTATTATAGTTCTTTTTTCATTCTACAATAGATATAATTTTATGAGATGAAAATTTACGATAGAGTTTTTTTATATAGGTATGTAGGTATGATAGAGTTTATTGTATTTTTATCTATGAATAGGTATGTATTCACTATAAATTATAATTAAATTTGTGTGAAGTAGTCACAAACACCCAATTAGGCTTACATACAAAATGATGAACATCAAATCAATTTGTTCAAAGCTTTTTCATTTTGCTGATACATAATTTGTATTTATAATCGCGAGACTTTTTAATAATATTCATTCGTCGTCGAATTGGTGTATAATTCAAATCTCTTTTTCTGTATCATCGTAATTTACATACGTTTAATAAAAAGCGGTGTCATCACAAAAGATATTTGGAGGCAATATAAACATAATATCAATTTAAATTCCTTGTTAGTGGAGCGAAAGCCGACATCATACCTGAAAGTGCAGGCTTGTTATTGGCGGTTCGGTGGGCCAATGAGGTACGTCTGGCGGGCCCCGTGCGGCGCTCGCTCGCTGCGGCCGCGGGCGGGCGGGCCGAGCGCCGGGCTCTCCGCGCCTCAGTTCCTCTCCATACATCGTACTGAAGTGACGTGATCGGACACTTGTGTTATTTCATCATTGATTTTTGACACAGCTTATTAACTTTTCGTAGGAAGTGAAAATGCCGCGACCTTCGCGTGAGTCTTATGGTGATCAAAAGCCCCCATATTCGTATATATCCTTAACGGCCATGGCCATCTGGAGCTCGCCGGAGCGCATGTTGCCGCTGTCGGAGATATACCGGTTCATCACAGACAGATTTCCGTACTATCGTCGCAACACGCAGCGCTGGCAGAACTCCCTGCGACACAACCTGTCGTTCAACGACTGCTTCGTGAAGGTGCCGCGCCGCCCGGACCGCCCCGGCAAAGGCGCCTACTGGACTCTGCACCCACAAGCATTTGATATGTTCGAGAATGGCTCTCTGCTTCGTCGTCGTAAGCGCTTCAAGCTCCAGAAAGGAGAGAAGGATAATTTGAATGCAGAACTAGCGGCCCTGGCTAGTTTTAATCGAGCATTTCTGGCGCGTCAAGCCGGAGCGCCTCCGCCGCCGCCGGCTCTTCCGACCGCTAGTTTGTACACTCCGCCAATGTGCCCTCAGCTTAGTCCCGAGCCGGCGGAGATACCTGAAACTGCAACGATTACCATGTTGCCTCGAGAACGACCCAGAAGAGCGTTTACAATTGAAGCCTTGTTGGAACCGGAGCCCCCACGGACGTCGCCGTCGCCGCCGCAGCATATGATATCTATCCAACCTATTCAAACTATGCCTCAAATGGAGCTACCTATGCCGTCGTCCTACATGATCGCAGCACACCGCTACCACGCAGAGCTGCTGCAGGCGGCCGCGAACGCGCTGCGGCCCTGCTACCTGCCGCCGCCGCTGCTGCCTGTTGCGTGACACCTCCCGAACTACTCCAATGTTTCGTGCAATCTTAGGTTGTAAGTACAGAACTCATTTTAAATTCCAAGTGGTGAAATAAAATCAATTGCAGTGAAAAAAGATTAAAATATAATGTAATTTACCAACATAAGCAAATAGTTGTCAAAGTTGAATCGAATATCTAATTGGCCTCATATGAAATGAGTGAATTAACGCAATGCGCTAATTTTAACTTTTATCTTTGAATTCCTAGGCGGTCATTACGCATTGTTGCGACGTGGAGGCCTAAATGGTTATGCCACTACTTAAATAATGAATTCAAAACAAGCATTGTACTTGAGTTCCCATGTATCTAATGTTTAGTGATCTCACTTGTAGATATTTGTAGCTATTAGATATTAGTATTAGTTCAGATCAAAAGTAATTTATTACGGTATATACCTACTATGTAACAGTGTTAACTGTTGCCTCTATGATCTAAGTCTATGCACGTGTTTATGAGTACCGAATGATCCTCAAAAACTACAAATGTAAATACTCATAATATAATAAATACTATAACTATAATCTGTAATTTTTACTCTTGAATAGTGAGTGTAGTCTCCGTGTTGTCAGAATTGTTATTTATTGTTCGATATAGTTAAATATTTCATTTATTGTTACTTATTGTAGATATTAGGAATGTCCTATTTGTAAATATTGTTTATTGTTTTCATATTTTTAGGATTATTAAATGAAATACTTCTCTTTAAAATATTTGTTTCATTGAAATAAAATCCTATACAAAATTGTTATAGACATAGTTGTTAGTGACTCTACATTTTGTATATTAGGTAATCATATATTGAAACATTTTGATAAAGATTAAAAAACGATTTTTTTATCACTAATGTAATGATTAACAAATATACGAATAAATAGTTTATTAAAACAGGTATATATATAAGTACATAAATACATTTTAGGTTACATTTTAAAGTGGATGCCCTATTCATCTAGATATTTTATTGTTCTCCTTTCTGTTCTGTAACTTATGAGAATCAGATACATACTTTGATGATATTGATAAAATTTAACTGTTACTATACAAATGCATATTTTTATTAATTAATAATATGCACTATATTTGGTATAGCTGTTTTTCGAATCTTAATACATTAATAGCAGGAAATAACTGAATCACATTGAAAAACGTCTATAATTATACATTAAATTATTTGCATCCACCACTGAAATATGTACGAAACAATATTTCCCAAAATTACGCAGGACATTTCCAGTACCCCACCGATGTGGGGGGTGTGCGATGAAAGGTGAAATGTTCACAAAAAGCCGTCGCGGAGGTGGTCTGTTTCACGCTGTAACTCACCGCGACGGACCGAATTGTGCCCTAATAAGTCGTGATATTGCCTTTACCGAACCTGCATTGTCATCGCTATCCTTATTAGGGATACTTAAAGAGAAAATTTTAGGAATTCCATGCCTACAAAAAGATTATTCGTTCAAATTGTAGATACTAATCGTAGGCTTATTTATTAGTAAGCTTCCTATATTTATACAGTTAGAAGGCTGTAACTAAGCCCTTATTGAAAATAATATTAATATAATGTTTCACAAATACTAGCAATAAACAATAAACGCAGTACAAAGACGTATATATACTTTTTGTAAACGTTGTATAGTATATACGTTTAGGACTTTTCAACTAGTGCCTACAAGAAGTTTGTATCCTAATAAGTCGTGCTGTCACACAATCAACTCTATTCTTATTAGGAATCAAATAGTTAAAGAAGAAATTTTAGGAAGAAATTTTAAATTTTCAAAATAAAGTAGTTTAGATTGTACTAATCACAGTTTTATTGATTGGTTAATCATGCTATATCTATTTATACAGCAAGGTATAAGTGATGAGTCTGAAACAAAACAATACAAAGTAAAACAAACACTTTCAAAAGCCAATACATACAATACGACGAGGCATAGCATAACAGTTATATTACAGGGAGTATAGTCCATAGTGTTCTAAGTACCTACACTGTAGCGACTTTGACCTTTGCTTTGTGTTATTTAAAAATATTATTGTACTATACCAGAATGGCCTGAAATTGTTTAGAGGAACAATGAGGAAATATAATAAATTTTGATATACAAGTTTAGGTAATTGCTTGTTTGGTAATTGTAATGCTTTACTGGATTACCATTTTTAAATACAATAATAAAAATGGTTTTAAATTCTCTAAAATGGAGTTAGGCATTAGATAGATTATGAATTATACTTCTAATATTTTGGACAGGATGAAATTAAGATTAACTCTTAAGATCCTGGATTTGCCAAGAAATCTGAGTCAGTAATATACTTAGGTAGATTACTTAGGTTGAATATATATTGATGGTATTTTTAAATTAACGCTATTAATTCTTATGATAATCTTGATAAATTACATTTTCAAGTACCTAATGAAAACTCCACGTAAACAAATAAAAAGTCTGAGATTCGTAAATAATCAGATTATGTAGTCTAGAGTTCTATAATTAATTATCCAGGCTGTATTCATAACTTATATAGGTTTGCATTCATTAGAATATTTATAAGTATATTTTATACAGTTTGTTTTCCTATACTCGCATTAATTTATTTTTGTGTGAGCGATACAATAATAAAATTAGAATTATTTTAAGCGTTTTACTTGTATGGTGTTTTACTATATCTTTTAAAAAATATATCTAGATATTGTATAATGAGTTCCGGAACACGGTAACATTATAATTAAAATGGTTTGATGAATGAATATATTATTCTTACATAGATTTTTAGTTGTTTGAATAATAGATGACGAAGGTTAAGCAGTGGGTGTTCGTTTACACCAATATTTTAAATTTACCTGTCATTCATTTGAGATACAACGCGTTGATGTCTATTGTAATGAAGTCTATCTTTGAATTGTGACGCAAATTAGTGCATGAAGTAACATGTATTCGACAACATTAATCAAATACATCGTATGTTATTTCATTCCACGTTGTCATCGGCACTTAAGTTATTAAATTTTCATAATACTAGACTTAAATAAGACAAATCATTTAAGTTACAATTGATGACAATTTTTTAAATGAGTAAGCACTATCGCTACCTCTATTCCTGTCTAATAACATTCGTGTAGAAACAATATTACGCTATTATTTGAAGCATCGTTAGGTATACTCGTACTATGATGAGGCTCAGATAGTTTTCGAATTCCTAAAGTTTGTTAAGTTCTTAATTTTTATGGAAAGTTTTTTTAGGCAAACATAATTTCACTTTTTCCTCGGAGTGTGCGTTTCCACATATGTATCATGAGTTAAGATGTTTATCCTTTATGCGGTAGTAATCAATATAATTAGGCGACTTCATGATATCTAACTAAGTTCTCAATTTGACAGATTGATAAATGATTAAGTAGTAAAAAAAGTATTGGCGACAGATACCTAACTGCGGTTATCTTGATTGTGCCATTTGAAATTACATTCAAACGTAGTAGGTATCATTCTCACTACATTTGAGGAATAGCCGGGTGTGACTATTTAAATAAAATCTTTAAAAACTTTCGTAAATAGACCACTTACTTCAACAATCAATCACTTCTATTATTATTTGCTTAAATATGCCAAAAATATACAAGAATATTAAATTACCAGCTGATACCTGGGAATTTGTCTGCGAGAGATTTCAATAAAATATAATTACCTTTATACTTAATGAAGACATTGCAATATTTGTTTATAAGGCCCTTATATGTCTGACGTGTATAACAAATAAAACTTAGAAGATTTAATTGAAACTTGCCAGAAGCTAGATATATAATTATATAGCTAAATTAAGCGAGTCTCGAAAAGTTATCGTGACGACATGCAAGCAATCGAAATTATTATTAAAGAAATATCTTTTTTATAATAAGCATCTTTATTGAAATGTCTTTAACGACGATGCTTATTTGTATGTGGAATACAATATTTAATTATTATTTAAACAAACGTAAGGTCCTGTTTTTTGACGAATAAAGTAACTACTATTACTAGTAAATAGCAATATTTGTAAGTATTTAATTGTCTCAGTGAAATACCGTATTTTTTTTATGAAATAATTGCACAACGTGTCTATTGCATTTTGTGTTAAGGTAACTTTATTTTATAAGATTCATATTTTTTACTAACTATAAAAAGTCATTGCACTAAATTAGAAAATAAGGTCAAGATATTTCTACAAAATATACTATCTTAAAAATAATATAGGTACCTATACTCGTTTACAGTTGGCAAAATAATTGGAATTCAATATAATTTAGTTTAATTAATAATACAGGAGTTCATAAATACACATCGTTTTCGTATGTTGGAGGTAATGAAGTAATTCAGTGAACATGTTTCTATGATTTTTCTGTTATATACTACCTATATAATTGGAATACTATATAATTGGAATAGTTTATACACAATTATTGAGCATCTCCCGTAGATAGCTGTTTTGTTAGAATTCGAACGAATGAACAACTTTTCTTCTAGGCTTCTTGTTTTATTACAACCTTTACACCACACAAAAGGGTAATACTATTCATTGTATTTCATTTGATTAACCATAAATGAATGGTGAGACTGACTTATTTAACTACAAAACTACTATAAATATAGAAATAGTAAGGAAAGGACAAACAAAGAAAGATATTTATTAAAATAAATTTACCTAATAGGTATAAAATTAATTATACGCAGAATTTGGAATGTGGTATATAATAGCTTTTCGAAAATTATTTTACAAAGCATGTTATTACTACGTTAGCTGCTGAAAATACAAAAATAAGACTTTGATAGTCAATTTTTTATATATGATTTTTGCTTAAATTAGGTATATAAAATTATATAAAATTTGTGTATTTACTTTTAAACGTTATAAAATGTACTTCAATAGACTCAAAAGAACATGTTACAAGGAAGTGAAAGATGTGGCTTTACACACGAGGCGAATATCTTAGTCCCCAAAGCTGGCAACACATCTGAGATCGAATTAAAGTAGGATTTTAGTTTTATTTGAGGCTAGAAATTAATATTCTTGGTAGCAGACAGCAGTGATCACTTAAGTATCATAAAGAGGACTGTAACCTCTTTTGCTACGCGATGGTGCTATAAAAAGTGGGATGGAAAACCTAAATACTGCCATCGATATTAGCTTGGCACATTTCAGAAAAAAAGAGTTGCTTTATTTTATTATCAGACTAACCGATTTTTGTGACAACGTAGGAACTGTATTATAAAAAAAAGCTTATGTAAAACATGCTAAAAATATGAAAATGAAACTATTAGTTTTAGAAATAACTGCATTGAAACAGCTATTATTTTTTTTGAGATTAAAAATATATAAAATTCATTCCGACTATTAAACGTATTTTAGCGTTAAACATCAAAACTAGCATGTATATTTACGTGATTATCTTACCTATAACTTACTGACGACAGTGAACATTTTGATTGATCCATTTTAACAAATTTGATCTACATAAGACAAGACATAGGTAATAAACACACACCTAATCCATGCCCAGAAATGTTACATCAAATATGTATATCAAATATTAAGCCTAATTTTTTTATTTTTTATTGTGTAAAGGTAGCAAACGAGCGTGCAGTCCACCTGATGGGAAGTGGCCACTGCCGCCCATGGACATCAGTAACCAATCTTAAGTACGATTGAGTCATACCTAAGTTTGTCACAGATGCGTTGCTACCTCTGAGGACTAAGATGTTCGCCTCGCGTTTAAGTATAGCCGGCAACCACGTCTCTCCATACCGAAACACAATAAATTGCTTCACGGAGGATTATGAGGGTGGCGGTGGTACCTCCCCGGTCGAACTACATGAGTTCTACCACCTGGCAATTAAATCAATGAAAAAGAATATTTACTAAAAACGAACAAGTTGTTTCACATTGTGTGCACAACTTTCTTTGTGAGTTCGGTCGAGTGTTTATCTGACACACTTGAAATAAAATCAAATAATAAATATTTGTGGAGGCAGCTGTTTGAAAAGGATCAGTATAAACCTTAAATAATAATCGGTCTCTTAACACTTCTGTGGATGTTTTTGTCCGCACACCTTTGCAGCGCGAACTAACCTATAATTTCAAAATTAATATCTAACACATTGCCTATTCGTCCATCCCTTCATTTGCTTTTTTTAGTTTTTTGACGTTTAAACTGCTTATTATATCATATTAATTTCGTATCTCCTTAAATAAATTTGCTGGAATTGTAAAATGTCCTTATTTATGTGTGTACATAATATTTATATAAGCACAATGTTGAATGTTTATCTTTCACTTTACTGTGAACAGCATAGTTAAACCCTAGAAACTACGGCGTAATCTAAAGGTGGAGAATACCTCAAATCGTTTGCGATTGTTATTATAGTATTTAATACACATGCAGCGGCAGTCAATAGAAGTTGAACATTACCAGAAATTGACTACGCTGTTACTATCCCTAGATCAAGATGTCCGCCTTCTGTGTAAGTCATCCAGGCCATTTTAATACCCGAGGTTGACTACAAATACATTGTTACACCTAATGACCGGGTGGTATAAGGGTGTAAGTATTGATGGTATCCATGCCTCTTTAAAGACGAAATGCAATAATACCTTCTCGGAGGATTATAAGGGTGGCGGTGGTCCTTTCTCGGTCCAAACTACACGTGCTCTACAGCTAGATATTTTCCTGGGTAGTCCAATGATTTTGTGGTACTTCCCCATCAAAATACAAGAGTTCTCTCAGATATTTTCCTCAACAGTCCAATAGATATATAGAGAGAAAGGAGCGGTTAGTTGCATCGCTTGTCTGTGCTATTTTGTAACCACAATGAAAAATGTAATGTTTGCTTGTGCGATTGACAAGCCAAAGTCAGGTGTCGGTACAAGAATGAAGCGAACGCATCCCGCTGAGTTGTTCCGGTCATTGTGATGTCGCCCGCCCTCACGACGCTCTGTTAAACTTGATTTACTTATGTAGCTTATGCAGTATGCCGCTTACATTACTTAATATGGAACAAGCGTTAAAGTCATCGGCTTTTTGCGTTTGACATAATTATAATATGCACGTGAAATGTCTTTGAGCTTTTGAGTTCTTTTAAGAACATACAACATATGTGGCTTATTAGAATGTTTTATGTAGGCAACGTCGTACATTTTAAGGTAAAAATTACAAATATTATGTCAGAAATATTAAATTGCATCTATTAATCAAAATATTATGTATATTCTATTTATAAATTAAGTCAAAACTTGATTGTAAATCTTTCACTTGATCCATACTGAACTTTAAAAATACAACAATAACACATTAAATAAGATTTTTTGTAGAACATATATTTTTTATCCGTTGCCAGGTTATTTGCAGTTAAGGATATATTAGCACGAATATCAGGTGCCAGATCGATTGTCCTTATACCATTAGTTCCAATTGTTAGCTAATAACGCATTTTTTGCACAAATCCTGCATTCCGAACTGTCCATTATAGATACCATCATTTTCAAAGTAGTAAGTTGTGATTGTCATTTCTTTATTTTTAACTTTATTTAGGTGTTCTTAAAGTGGATTTTCAGTTGTGGAAGCGGTGGAAGTATGGGATAAGTATTGTGGTAGCTGTCATTAGGTCACGTATGGCAGGGCCGAAGCTTCATCGTGGATGATGGTGTGAAATGAGTGGTCGCCGCGCGTTTGAACTCGCCGCTCGATACCGTTTTGTGTGAGCCAGTTTTTGTAACGCGTTTAGGATGCGTCCTCTTTTTTGTACGTTGTTTGTAATGCCGAGTGTGTGGGACTTGACACGTAGGTAACTATTGTTAATTCAATCCTGTTTGTTATTGTCGCATTCCTACCTCATAATAAAACTTGTGACGTAAGCGACTGTGTGTTTTGTTAGCCGGATCTATTAGTTTTATCCATCTATAGCTCGCCCACGATATACTATTCACGATATATCTTGGGCCTTTTGGCGATTAAAATCCGAAAGTCTTTAACGGTGCCAATTATTTATATTAGGTATATTATATTGTATCTAGAATTAAATTATAATATTCATCGAATGAACAAAAAATAATGGTACTCGTTACCAATTAAACCTATCTTTTTTTAACCGACTTCAAAAAGAAGAGGTTATCAATTCGTACCGTATGTTTTTTTTTTTTTTTGTATGTTTGTTACTCGATTACTCCGTCATTTATGAACGGATTTTGATGATTCTTTTTTTGTT
>DWNR01002905.1:0-12394 GCA_018250455.1 Polygonus leo
AGTTACCGTGTGAAGTGGCAGTGCAGTGTTAGAAAAAAATTACATTTTAAAAAATTTAGAAAAAAGTTACATCCGCGTATCCGGTCATTTAAAAGTCCTTTTTTCAAGTGCGTTCCAAATTGTTAGGATATTATCTTAATTCATTTTTCGATTTTAATTAGCAAATGTTAATTGCAAAATAGTGAATAATAAGACGGTGATTGGTTTTAATATTTTATTAAGAAATTACGCTAATTTAAACGTACGATTAAAATTATTATTAATCATCACTTTAAAAATAAAAAGTCTAAAATTGTATTTTGGAAAGATACTAAAAATAATATTTTAATTTTTTTCACATTATAGATATTATAAAATACACTTAATTAAGCCTTTACTAATGCATAAATTCATACACTATGTGTTTATTAATATTAATCTAATATTAATAATACATAAAAAAATATATTATTTGTTGCTAATTGTAAATTTAGTGAGAGTAAAAGAGTGAGTATTTAGTGCAGCAATTACTTTTTAAAATTTAACTTTTTTAATACTTAATATTCGATACTCTCTGCCTACCCCGTTAGGGATTTGGCGTGAAGATGTGTGTGTGATTAATACTTAATACAGGTTATATTAATCTTATTGCAATTAAATATCTCAGTTACATAAAACGCCTAGTTAAAATATATAACTACATAAAAATTTAAATTAAAATTACGTCTCTTACATAAGCATAAATAGAAGAGATAAACAACTATTCTTCAACACTTTCATACAAGAAATGTAAACATTTTAATAACTAAGAAACTTTTCTCATGGTTCAAGTTAACTGTTCACGTAACAATGATCTTAACTGCGTACGGTTTCCTTATAACCGACATTGCTAATTTTCTAAGCAGGGCAACAGGTAGTATTTTTCTTTTCACTTTCTGAGCAAACTAGAAAGCACCTCAAATTATAGGATACACGCTGCTTACAAATTAGAATAATTGAAATCGTTTCTCTGCATCGCTTTACGCATTACGATTACAATTTTACGTATTTCTATTACAATTTTAAAATTTCGGAATCGTAGTTAGTTTTTAGAAACTTATCGTCGAATATTATCATAAAATTACCGAAATTTTAATACGACAGTTAAGTTTAAATTGTAATTGAAGCAATTAATGTTTATAACAATAAAAATAATTTTAAGTGCTTTTTAACAATGTCCATTTAAAAAAATTTGAATCGAAAATCTTACATGTATTTAATGCAAATTGAACATTGCTTTTAAAAAATTCTTAAGATAAACTGTTTTATACCGACTTCAAAAATTCGCGTGTATTTTTTGTAATTAATATACAACAAAAACGGAAGCAAGAAGACGTAATATTTACATAAAACAACAAATATCAAATCTTTTAATATCTTTATGCAATATTCATGTTTATTGTATTTGTATAAATTTTATTGAATACTCATTTGAATAAAATGCATTGTTTATTTACAGACGCGATAACTATGACGATATTTAAATAATGACATAATAATATTTTATTGAGAGGTAGTTCCATTATAAATCAAATCTACGAGACTAAGGCCAGTAAATACGCAAATTGCATAAATATGCAAATTAGATCGATCTGAGATAGAATTTTAATAACAGAAACAAATATTGTGATTGACGTATGTAGGATAATAATTGTGGAGCTTACAGCACACGCCACGCAGAAGAGATGGCTGAGGGAGAAAGATACATACAGTATCAGTATCTGTACATTGTCTGTACATTACAGATAACGTACAGATCTGTACATAATATACAGTATCTGTATATACAGTATCTGTACATTGATAGTTACAATTTGTGAAATTCGAACGGGCGGTTTTCTCCTTAAAATAAAATCAGTACATCGGTAGGTGATAGAATCGTATATTTCGATCGGTACATTCAAAATCGTCTCCGAATCAATAGTTGTGTTTCCATTAGTTAGAGAGATGTAATTGCCTTATAAAGTAAAAAAAAACGAGCATTTAATCCGCAGGTGCTGTCATTTTTTTTTCTTAACTTGACGGTGAGAGATCGTTTAACATCAACCATTTTTTGTACATAATTATAGACATACGTAGGCGTTAGTGACCACTCATATATCTAATATACACCCTTGTTTGTTAATTTAACGTACGTAAGTCTAAAATTACATGTTATTATATTTTTTTGTCAATTTTGCTAATTTTAATAATCTGTATTGAAGTGGGTACAGCGTTATAATTTGTATTGCAGTAACTGCAGGAAAACTTGCAGCATCTGCAATACCGTAGCCCTACGTCTCACCTACGTGGTTTGCGTTATAGTTGCATAAATAGCACGAGTTATGACATAGGCGGATGAATGTTTCAAAGTAAACCGTTAATCAACTAATCAGTCAATGTAAAATTTGAGCACCACTGGGCAGTGTAATGGTTAATTAATGTTACGCTTCAGTAACTGTAATGATACGTAATATGTTATTGATGGTACTGTAATGTTATTGTGTAATTGTAATGACTGATTGTAACGTAAAAAGTAACGGAGATTAACAATAACCTAGTTTTGTAACATGTAGAGTAGTGTGTTAATTGTTAATTAATGTTAATGTTAAGTGTTATTATTAAATACAATGAAAGATAAACATATTACAAATGCAATATAATTTTATTCAAATTAATTATATGCAATTATGTATATAATCGTAAATGATTGAAATAAGTATTACTAATTCTAAACTTTTAAAAATCGTTAATTTATTTTTAAAACTAAATCCAAAAACTAAAAATCTTTATTTAGCCTGATTGACGCTGAGACATTAAAAATTGTTACTATTATTTGTTATACAAAAGTTTGATACTGAATTAAAATTTTAAAATTCTTTAATTCGAAATAGGATCATGTCATCATTTATATTTTAAAATATATAAAGGTTAGATTGCTATATACTATTCTTACCGATATAATTGAATTGAACTAGAATTGTCTTGCCACTTTCTACTTTTGTCCAAGACTTTCGTAGATACTCTCTTTAATTTATATGCATTATCAGTTTTCGGATTCGTCCCTTTTAATCTACTCATAATCTCATATAGGTATTTAACTCATTAGGGGGAATAACATAAAGCTTACAATAACCGTTGAGCAACAACTACTTTTTCCAACACTAATTACTTAATCCATTAAAATATCTTATTATTACAAAATAAATTAAGCACACCTAAGTTTTCCAATTAACATAAATTACATTGTCCATCTCCACGCGCTAAAAGCACGTGCATGCTGCTTAAAAAAACGTTCGCAATTCAAACGCGACTCGTGCAAAAACCATAAAGGTAAACGACACACGCATGTAAACAACTCTCGCTCCGGAAGCATTAGTCGAGCAATGTCACTAGCCGCTGATGGATTTCCTGCCGCGGTTCTCGTATGATTCACTTTCACTGCGAGAGATGTTATATGTTATCTGTTTGTTTTGTTTGACAGTGACGTTTCGTTTTGTTTTGTTATTAATCTGGTTTCGGGTTGTCGATGATTCATTTTAGCAACGTAATTTATTGGAATGGCTTTATGCTAATTAACTAATTTGCGGTAAAAATTGCGTGTCATTTAAATTCTGTAATTTTTTGGAAGCTTTTTAAATTTATTTTTAAGTAGCCTTAGAAGTTGTAGCTAGGAAAAAAAACTGTTTTCATTTACAACAATAACGTTTTTTTAAATAACTTAAACTATACGGCGTTATTACTAATAATAAATTTTAATTTAATATATTTTTCAAAAGATGTAACAACAATTTTGACAATGAGTTGATAATAATATTTAAGAATGTGGATAGAGGTAGTCAAGATTTAAAATGTGTAAAAAATGTTTAAAATGTGTAATTTAAAATGTATCGAACATTTTAAATTACAGCTTGTTATATGTATGTAATGTAGTAATAATAATATAATTACGGCACAGATACGAGTGTTTCAAATATGCCCCCAATAAAAGAGTACACAAAAATATGCCATCAAAATCAAAACTCGGCTTAAAAAGCGTAACATCCATTATCTGCAACATCAAGATAAAATATTTGAAATATTACAAAATAACGATATGTTATGAAAAGCGGTAGTTATTTCAGTGTAATATGCACATGGTTTAATATCTGGGTTAATTAAACTGTTACAAATACAGTAGCGTGTTCTGAAGCAATCATCTCGTGCATTGTTTTGCAAAGATATATTATGTTATGGTATCAAATTGAGTTTGTCTATTGTGAAAAAATAGGTTCACGCATTGTCGGACGAAATGAAGTTTTTTCCTTATTTCTTATAGTGGTTTTTACTCGTGACTTTTTGGCACTTATCTAAGAAAATTTTGAATCTTCGTACTACGAGATATTTGTTTTACATGATCTTTGTTTATTTACTCTGTTTAATATATAAAATTACACTGGGATTGTTATAATACGCTGGGATGTTATAAGACAAGCAAACATTTAGACTTAGAAAATATATTTAAACACTTTATCTTTATCTGACGGGCATCTACTGTCTGTCTGACTGAATCGAATTCGGAACAATACCAAACATGACCGTTGCGCCAAGCGTTGTTTTAATAGATAGATAAAAGAAGGTATCATATTATGATTAGATAATCAATCACTTATTAAAAAATGAAATTCTATATCTACTGAAATTCTATACTATGTGCGACAAATACACTTAGATATATGTATGTTAGTATATCCCTCTATGAATAAGCGATAAAACTTTGATAGTTCGACCGAGACTAACGTAAGTACTAACGCCGTACTTATGATCCTGCGTAAAACGTGTCTAGTTTTTCATTTGGAAAGTTAGGTCATCTGACGTATTTATAAAACGTTCGTATATTTGTAGTTATAGTTGTTTTTGTAATAGCATTATATGAAGTAAGTTATTTACATAACGGTGTACCCTGCCATTTGCTTAGAGAAGATGTATGAACGAACGATGTCAAGCAAGCTATTGCATATTAGTAGTAACTTGCTTTACATTCTTCGCCTAGAAAAAAGTACATATTTAATAATCCTATAACAATAAAAAATGAATTATACTAAGTCACATCACTGACATAATAAACCAATTACCGCTTACTATACAAAAATGTTATAACAGCAACTTAAACCAAACTCAACTTTTCTCGAGTGCCGTGTAAGATCGTATCAGTTAAACGAGAGCATTTTGTAACTAGCCTTTCGTTTAGTGGGTGTCGTAATAACCCACACTTTACCGTACGTCTATTGCGAGCAATGCACTTAGGATTTATGAAGTGATTAAATTAATTCGCGTAGTTTTGAAATGTCTAATTACGGCATAATGCATGGAAGCGGTGTAATTATATTTTTATGCAGAAAAGCTATTTATCTACATCGACAAATTATCTCAGTTAATAGCTTTGGTTGGCACTTTAGATTGGTTAATCATGTTTAGTTTTTGGTTTTTAGCCTCGATTCGCTTCTTAAATAGCTTATTCTTATGAGAGCATCTTTTGCTGCTTTGATAATGTTTTATAGATACATTTATATAAGTAATCTGCTAAAATTATTTACAAGACTTTTTTTATTTGAAATTTGATTAATTAATTTACAATTGGGTTTTGAGTTAATTTGAATGAAATATGCAAATAGCGAAGAAACAAAATTCGTATGAAATGAAAGACGATTCAATATAGGTTTGTGTCACTAGCCAATCGCGAAGTGAAATTTAATATATAAGGTGTTACAAAACAAATTAAAAGTAAAAACGATTACGTAACGTCACGTATAATTGCTTCCAGTAATTGTTTCGGAGACTGTGAACAGTTAACATAGGAAAGCGGCAAAAAATTGCAGATTATAAAGTGATTATGTTCGTAGGAGCGCCGCGCCAACTTGCTCAATGAAACAATGCTATGGGATACGGGTATAATTTGAAACCAAACAAACGTTAGAAAGTAGACAATTTTATCTTTGAATTAACGGTTCTAATGATACGTTTTGATACACGAAACACAAAATGCATGCATTTAATTTACTTATGTTACTTCCGTTTTGCGTGAGGCCGAATATGATGTGTAACAATTTTTGTATTATTTTGATTCTGGATATGTATCTAGATTGTTACTGTACTTTCCTTATTACGATCCATTGATTGTGGGTGATTATGTTAAGTAGGGAGAGGTATTTTGATTACATTAATGTATATTACATAAGCAATGCCATACCATTTTACCATTACCATTAGTTTGTATATAATTATACATTTTTTAAAAATATGTGTATTATGGAGTTTTTTTAGCCGTTTCTTTTTCATAATGAAACACCTTGGAAACGGTAGTAGCCTCTGTCATTCAAAAATAATTCTGTAAAGAATCTACTTCATAAAAATATTTTTATTTTGATTTAGAATTGTATTTATTATCTTTATTTGGGTGTGATTCAAAAAATATTTCATTGGTTTGTTTTTAGTCTTATTTTAATGAGTTCCTTTTGTCCACAGGTTGTTTTGGTAGTTTCTTTGGCCGTGGTGGCCTTTGCCAGTGAGGAGAAAGGCGCATCAAAACAAGCGGCACCTGAAGACAAGAAACAAGAAAAGAGGGGGATTTACGAGACCGGGTCGTACGGAGGGCATGATTTTAGTGGTGAGGGTGGTCATGATTTAGGTGGCTACGGTGGTGGATACGGCGGAGGCGATGAGGGCCACAGCTATGGTGGTCACGAAGGCATCAGCCTTGGTCATGGTGGCGGTCACGAGAGCTTCAGCTACGGGGGTCATGGAGGTGGTCACGAAGGCATCAGCTACGGTGGTCACGGAGGCGCCGAGTTCGGTGGTGTCTCCCACGACTCTTGGAAACCAATTGCCAGCGACCATCATCATCATGAGCACGTCAAGACAATCGAGGTAGTGAAGAAGATCCCTGTACCTTACACCGTGGAGAAGCACGTTCCTTACACTGTCGAGAAGAAAGTGCCCTATGAAGTTAAAGTACCCGTTCCCCAGCCCTACACTGTTGAGAAAAAGGTGCCCGTTACAGTCAAGGAGTACGTCAAATACCCTGTCTACGTACCTGAGCCCTACACTGTTGAAAAGAAGGTCCCATATGAAGTCAAGGTCCACGTCGACAAACCCTACGAAGTCAAAGTGAAAGTACCCACACCTTACACCGTTGAGAAGAAAGTGCCTTATGAAGTCAAGGTCCCCGTACCCCAGCCCTACACCGTCGAGAAGAAGGTCCCCGTCCCCGTTAAGTACGAAGTCAAGGTTCCCCAACCCTACGAAGTAGTCAAGAAGGTGCCCTATGAAGTGAAGGTCCCTGTCGACAAGCCTTATCACGTGTACGTCCCTAAACCCTACCCCGTGCCAGTGGAGAAGCCCTACCCAGTGACGGTCCATAAGCCAGTGCCCTACGAAGTCAAGGTCCCAGTCGACAAGCCCTACAAGGTCGAGGTGGAGAAGCCTTACCCCGTCCACATCAAGGTACCAGTGCCCAAGCCTTATGACGTGTACAAGAAGATCCCTTACACCGTCGAGAAGAAGGTACCTTATGAAGTGAAAGTACCTATTGACAAGCCATACCCCGTTTACAAGGAAGTGCCAGTTCCTCTCCTGAAGGAGGTGCCGTACCCCGTGAAGGTGCACGTGCCAATTTACTTTAAGAAGGAGGTGGAACAGCATCACCACGAGCACCACGGATGGCATTGAGTTCAATAGCGCTAGGTCTCACACCAGTACCTTATAGGCTAAGTTTGAAATGTGATCTAGTATTCGTAGTGTATCAATTATATTATATACAATAGATATGTTACTCTATTAAATGTGTGCCGAACGTGGCGTGAACGAGTCTAATGAGGATTTCTATCCTTATCGCGCTCCTAGCAAATAGATTGCTATCTCTATCTCTCACGTCACTGACCGTTTGTATAAGTACATTTTGGTCCTTGGACCCGTTTGTACTCACTTCTTGAATAACAAATCTACTGTGTACAATATAATTGTAGTGTATATATTTTACGAAAGTTACAGTTTTGGTGCTACCGCTCACGATGTATGGTTGTGATGTGTAATGCTGGTTTGAAGTTGAAGTTGAAGTTGAAGTTGAAGATACCCTGCCGCATAGCCCTGGTAACAGAGCGCGGCTTCAAGTTTAATGAATGATCTGTTATTTTGTTTATCTTTTGTATGCTTTGTTTTAATTTACATGTAATTGTGAATGAATGTCATTTACGGTTATAATATGTTGAGGCTGATAATAAATGTATTGTAAATGTTCTGGTGGATTTTTATTTATCGATGATAAGTTTTAAACTTAATAACAATGATTTATACATTATATACACACATTCAAATTAGGGATTGCCCTAAGCAAATTGAAAACGCTTCACATAAATCTGTCAAAGAATATTGTTTGAACTAGTAAATAGCAGCATTAATAATGCTTCTATAAAGAAGAATATTATATTAAAGCTCATGACATAATATACAAATTAGAAAAGGTTGCAAAATCGTGACTTACTCTAAATTATCATAATTTATAAAACCATATACAACGACAATGAGTCGAGATGAATACATAAATAAAATACTTTCAAAAATCTTTAAAACAAAACAAAACATGATGATTGAAGCTAGAGAAACAAAAAATAGAGCATTTGAAAGTACCATTACGCGTATGCAGTAAATGGCATTTTTTTTCTTTTTAATCAAACTACATTCTACTCTCGATTTTGCGAAACTGTTTGCAAATTAGGGGTTTGATGAGTGCACAATGGATACTTAATTCCACCGAATTTAGGGAATAAAATGATTGTGTTGAAATATAATCTCAAAAATGTTTGGTAGTATCTGAAGAGCCGTACTAATAAAGTGAACTCAAGATTGATATCGATTTTGAGTGCGGCTTTCAGTCAATTATCTAGTACTTAAACCGCACTCAAGGTCGATCTCAATTTTGAGTTCATTTTATTAATACGGCCCTTAGATTAATGTATTCAGACTCTGGCAGATATGGCCACGGATAAGATAGACTTAAACTGACAACCTGCGTGGCGCAGCGGTCACCATGCCGATTTGACGCGCAGAGGGCCCGGGTTCGATTCTTGGCCAAACAGAAAATTTGAATGATGAATTTGAAATCCCTGTTCTCTTCCCTTGAAGACTAAGTAAGTTTGTGTAGTCTTGTGTGTGTCCATGGCACACACGACATAGGGAATCCTACTGCCGGGCTATTAGTGTAGAAATTGTAAAAACAACTATCAACTATATAAACGTCGTACTAATAAAACATAAGTTCATAGTATGTAACTTTTGATTAGTTAAAATATTATCATTTATATAGTAAGTAAATGTACGTTATTAATTACTAACTAATATTTACGCAAACACATTATAATTTACATCATACGCACAAAAAACTAAGTTATTTTACATACACATAAGGTACTATACAGGTAAAAAGCACCATTAGAATGTGCGGAAATGTCCTAGATGAAGAAATTCTGAATGTATTCAATAAACATACGATTCTAGTACAGTGCAATTTAAATAATTTGAATTCAATCGGTGTATATACTGATCTAATACAATCTGTGAATAAAATACATTTTATCGTCAGTAAATAGAGTACATTTAAACTTATGTAATGTCTTAGAAAATGTTATGACGCAAATATGTATTGCAATTGATCATTTCACTTTCATCTCGGTCTCATTATCCTACGCCAGTGGTTCTCAACAAGCGTTCCGAGTTGTTCATCATGCAGTTACCTCGTATAAGACACATAAACAGGTTGGTAGCAATAAAATAAGTACTAAGAATATACCTATTGAAATTTGCAGTAAAGCATATGTCTGATTTCAAATAATCCTCCGTGAATCAATCCTTGCGTTTTGCTTTGGAGAGGCGTGGTTTTCGCCTATGTACTTCTGGTGCGACTCATGCTCGTTTGCTACCTTTACACAATAAAAAAAACCTATCTTTGTTTATTGAACCAAACAATTAGCAGATACATTACAATGCTAGCTACTAGTAAGGGATAGATAGGTTATTGAAACCGGCCGTTAGACGTTAAGAAGCACTATCCTAGACCATTAAAACAGGTCTTAATTTAGAACTAGAAAGGTTAGCAGGTACATGATATGTAGAGTGGCCATTGTCGTCTACAAACATATTACACATATAAACCAATTCCAAACAGGATTCATGGCCTATGTAGTAAATGACTCTCGTGATTATTTTCTTCAGTTAAATCTACTTGAAGCCTATCTTCACGTATTATATCGTGCCGTCGTTACCGTACCGTCAGTCATCTTCCCGACTGAAACACAAATTGCTTTCAATCAACCGCTACGCAGCAGAAGCGTGGCGTTAATACCGTCATGAACTGGATAATACAAGTTGTAATTTAAATAGTATTGTAAAATCTAAGGTACTTCCTAGCGCAGTGTGTTATTTGCCGTAATTGGTGCGTCACGAGATCAGATATGGCGGCTCCAGTTCTACATTGATGCTTTTGCAACCCAAGACGCAGTCATCGTTCTTCTTAGGAGACACTTTCTGTCATACCTAATAATCTATATATATAAAAGGCAAAACCGATTAACTGACTGACATATCAACGCACTGCCGAAACTACTGTACCTAGAAACTGAAATTTGGTACAGGGGTTCCGTTCATGATGTAAGTGAGCACTAAGAAAGGATTTTTCGAAATTCTACCCCCAAGGGGTTTTTTTCAATTTCTATGCGGACGAAGTCGCTGGCAAAAGCTAGTTTTCAATATAGTTTAATACATTTACTCGTAAGTTCATTTTGCATCTTATTTCATTTCACTTAAGACTACATTGAACCAATGTATTTTATGAAAATTTGTCGATTCAATTCAATCACCTTTTTGCTGCTTCTATCAAAAGAAGAAAAAATAAGATAAAAACTCAGAACTGTTTAAATGTTAATTCATAGGGATTTATAATTTTAGGATTTCAATGTCTAATAATATATATGTTAATATATGTATCCATGTATGTTTTTTTTATCGTATAAAGGTAGCAAACGAGCATGCAGCCCATCTGATGGTAAGTGGTAACTGCCGCCTATAGACATCAGTAATCATCCCAAGCACAATTTAATCATACTTAAGTTTGATTACAGATGCGTTGCTACCCCTGAGGACTAAGATGTTCGCAACGGGCATAAGTATAGCCAGCAACCACGCCTCTCCAAACCGAAACACAAGAATAGCTTCACGGAGGATTATGAGGGTGGCGGTGGTACCTCCCCGGTCGAAATAAACGAGTTCTTCCACCTTACCAGTATGTATCAGTTTGCTCTTTAATAAGTGCAAAAAAAAAAACCAAAACCGATTAGTTTACCCAATACCAAACCAATCTCGTGGTTGGATAGTAAAATTGGAAAAGTTACGCACTTTATGTCACTCTGAACTGAACAGCTTGTGGTCCCGCCAAAATTGTTATAACTCCTGTGGGATTTAGAGCGCGCTTCCAAAATATTTCTTTATTGGCTATAGAGTTTAATAAAACTTTCAAAATATCTCAGAAGGGTGCACCGGGGACGCCCACGGAAGAAACCGCAGTAGATATAAAAATATACAATAGTTCACATTTATTATATCTATATAAATAAAAATAAATCACCGATGTGTATGTACGCGCATAACTTCCACATGACTGCACCCAATTGGATAAATATTTCTTTTATGTGTTCGTTATTGTCAGGAGAAGCTTTGTATGGAAAAATATATTTAAAAAAATAAATACTAATATTTAAAAAAAAGTTTTTTCCGGTTTTGATGACGGGACGAAGTCCACCAGGGCAGCTAGTTTTGTATGATTTTATTGGAGCTGATGACCATTAACTGTGACTAATACGATATTATGGTTACATGCTTCGCTAAGGAGTAGTACTCATGTATTTTGAGCGGGAAACTCCTCCGCAAAACAATTTATTGTGTTTCGGTTTGGAGTGACATGGTTGCCGGCTATACTACCACACGAAGCAAACATCTATAGCTACAGATGGTGTTATAAGTTGAAATGTTAGATGATAACTAGATCGCTTAGATATTTGTAGTATTTGTTGTTGTAGCAGCCATACCGGTTACGACATACAGCCCTGTGACAGACGGACGGAGAAGATTCGCTGGCTTTCATCAAAATCAAAATATTCTGATTAAAAGTAGATTCTTTACAGAATTCATTTTGAAAGTCAAGCTACCACCGTTTCCAAGGTGTTTCATTATGTAGAAGAAACGGCGAAACAAACTCCATAGCACACATCTTTTAAAAAAATAAATAGATATACAATGAATGAATTTAATTCTATCTATGATTAGTGAAGCTGGAGTCACACCTTTACTTCAGACCATACATTATTATCAT
>DWNR01002906.1:0-12392 GCA_018250455.1 Polygonus leo
GACAAATAGGGCTTTATAGCGGTAATCACGCAATCTAATACATTTATATATTGAACTTAACGAGGTAAAAAGTTACTTACTCATAATTTACAAAACTTAAAAAAACAGTATATTGGTATTATAAAGGGAGTTTCGGTTTCGGTTTCGGTTTCGGCCGAAACTGAAGAAGAAACCGAAATTCGGTTTCGGTTTCGGTTTTAAAAACCAGTTTCGGTCGGACACTACATATCACACAGCCATATTAAAGTCACGAATTAGATCCACAAATGTATTTATTTCGTAAGCTATGACTCGTGCGTACCATTGACTAGTTTTAGTACCTACTTTATGTATTATACTATAGTATAATAGGAATCTCGTGTAGATATACATAGGCTAGTGAATGTGCAACATACCTATTTTGTTTGGTACATTCCTTTGGCACCAAATCAAAATGCGAATGCGAATGCGAATGTGTCCATTGATTCTCGTGGATTCTGTTTTTTACGTTAACAACGCCATCAAATGTACATTTGACTAGTATACTTCAATACTTTTGTAATATTATAATTATGGTTAAAAATGAACTTAACCCTATTGACTTAGTGTAGAATTGTAGTTATTTAATTAAAAACAATTACTAACTTATCTTTGGTTGTCAATAAGGCACTATATATGACATTATTCTCTACGAGTAAACGCTAAGAGACAAGTGTTGCCAAAATTTAAAATAGAGAGTAACAAGAATTACACGAGTATGTTACGTCTGAAGAGTCTAAGCAAGAATAGCAGGTGCTCAATCAGTCGTTTTGTCAATTGACGCCAAATCTCGCCAAGTGCTTTCTCGCAGGGCTTGGCGTGCCAGCCATGCGGACTTTTCTCACTAACAAAATTAGCATATTTCGAATAATTATCCTGTTTACGACATCAATGTATTGGCAGTTCATACCGCAACCATGTTAGGCGTAATTATTTGACACAAAACACACGTGCGAATAATTTGGATGATAGATGAAAAAGTCAAACGAATATAAATTTTCCACACCAACTCATTAAATGTATAGCTATTGTAAATCTTTACCGAAGGATTTTCGTAAATATGAACCTTATATTTTTTGTATCAAGTTTCCTCGAACACAGTCGTACTGGGCGTTATCTCAACCGGATATCGAAGCTCTCTAACCGCACATTTAAAGCCTGTGAGAAACACCGCATGGACGTACACTCGCCATATTAGTAGCCTAACTATTCGCATGTCCTATTTCGTAGTATTTGCAAACATATCAATGCCGACCTCGTGTGAACAGTTATTGTTTCTCGATTTAGATTCCATTCGTGACTCTTACACGCGTAGGTAAGTCTGTACGCCTTTGAATACTAAACGCTAATCTGAGTGCCGCGTGACTAAGCCACCTGCAGGAATTACCACCGATTGTATGCAAAGAAGCCGAACTAGTACCTGCGTACTATCCGCGATCATTGATTTGCGATCGCTTGGATGGAAACTAAATCTAATAAATCGTACTACGCCAGGGCTGATGCTAGTATGTTTTTTGTTTGCGTTAAAAGTAGCAGTGAAGCTTTCAGTACGTTTGAACCAAGGTACATCTAAATTTAGAACTAAAATACAAGATATGTAATGACTTCGTAACAATTAAAACGTCTTGAAAAATAGAGAGTAAAAGCAGTTAGTAACGATAGATATAACTTGTTTATAAATAGAGATACAAAGTTCATTATTTCGTTCACATGTTGATATAATAAAGTAATTATGCAAAACAGAGATTACGCTAATGATGTAACTAGACGGTTGGTGTTTCCACAACAATACTGTTGGAGATGTAATGTTATCTGTTCCGGATATTCTACGTGCCTATTTTTAATAAACCACTTATTTATTCATTTTTGGTAATCAAATAATGGTAAATTATCTTCATAACTGTTATGACTGACAATGTAAATTTTCTTAGTGTGAGAAATTACTAGTTCAAAAATAAAGCTCGTTTTATGCCATTTACTGTATCACGTTATTAATATTGTATGAGATTTCCTTCAAACGATTTTTTGCACTTCTATGGAACCTACCTACACAGTAAAATATTTTTTTTTCTCAAAATGAATGATAGCTGAAGTAAAAGCGACTTGCAACTGCTATTGTACTGTACCAATAACCACAGTTTTTATCAAAGTCATTAATATTTTGACAGTAGGTCTCAAATTTCCGACTCCCGTTTCAATTCAAAACGAAAACAAATATTGTTATCTATGTTCAGTTAATTAATAAAGACCACTTGTTTCATATGACACGTACACGAGTGTCAGCTCGATAACATTTGAGTTTATGTAAATATTATTAATATGAATCTATATTTGTAAAGGTTGCGATAAACAGGCAAACAAAAGTTACAATTAAAATTTTCCCGTCATAATCCCATACAACTTTCATCGGTAATTGATCTACACTTGCTATATCTTTCATGTATAACTATGGTTTAAAGTTCGTAGAAATTATTAAGAAGTTCTTCCTCTTATCACATGAATTAACTAAATTTTGGACTAAACTTACTATACTAAAGAAGTAAACCTAACTCGCCTAAAATCAACATCAACATCGCCATCATTTCAGATGTTTATAAAAATTTACACAATTTAAATTAAGTGAATTTAAATATTATATTAATGAAAAATCCTGTAGCCACATTTTGATTACAAAACGAATGGACGTGATATGAGGGTTGACTTAATATAAGCTCGTAAACATATGATTATAAATTTAGGTATATGAGCAGACTGTTTAAAATACAGTATAGTGATAACATTAACTTTACAAAACAGTAATGATAGCCTATAAAGTTTGTTGTATCATAACAACTCGGGAATCATGTTTATATTCAAGGTTTTGCAGATTGTACCCACGTTTCTACTCCCCCGCTTTACAAACTACTAAATGTTTCATGCGACTTTATCGGCGTGGGTTTAGGTAAATAATTATGTTGTAGATAGTATAAACTTGGAAAACATTTTTTTGCCTAAAGGGTCTAATTTTGGAGAACATTTTATTGTTTAGTTGTAGGTATTCTATATGTATTAAATAGGCAAACAGGATATGATATTGTAACCAAGAGGCCACTTATATGGTTCAGTTTGAGGAGGCACACCACCACACCATTGTCTTCGTCACAGGGGCAGTGCAGCATTGCTAACATAAAGGTTGGGTAAAGTACTCGCATCAGCATTAAACTGATGCGAGTGCATCAGTATTTAACTGATCTCAGATAGGACTTCCACATTTTACCTATTAGGTCTTGGTGTATTATTGTTACTTAAAATAGACATATGCTATAATACAACTTTAATGAAGTATCTAAATGAGTACTAATTATGTACCTAATCCATAAACGTAATTGAAAAAAATTTTTCATTGAATTTAGGGATCTTGCCTGTCAGTAATCAAATAAGCCTAGAAAATGTTGTTTTAAAATTACCGACACTTTCGGTTAATAGATAATAAAATTTTATACATAGAGAAAAAACATTCTAGAATATAAATAGTTGGTTAACATGAGACAAGAGAGCGGTTTGATACTTCTTGAATTGTATGTAACGCCATCTTGTTTCTCAATGTATTTTGAATCTATTATGTTATGTAATAATATAATTATGTTTCAAATCGAAGAAAGTTTTTGTGATGAGGACGTGGGAGGCGATAGAGCCTATCAATTGACAAGAATATTTTATTCCGTTGATAAAATTAACTACATTATGTAACCATAATTTAAAATTAGATATATCGCATAATTAGAGATAGCAAATGGTTATAAGGACTTACTTTTGACGTAGGTAGTGATTAGTCATGCTTCGCTGGACTTGAAGACAAAACGATTCAATTATACCTTACCTATCTTACTATTATTAATAGAAGTGGGTAGCGATATTAAGAGGATTGAATCTGGTCAAGCACTGGTAATCATGACCACTCCCTATTATACAAAACAATAAAATATAGTAATTTTGGCGCATGACTGTTGATTTTGGGCGTGGGATTTTTTAATGGTAAATCCACAGTAGACCTATCGTATTTTACAATTATTATTATAGAATTATTAACTACAATTATAACGATACTCAGTCGTGTAGTTTTCAGTTTAGCTACAAATACATTGTAGAATTTACATGTTGTTTTACGATAGAAAAGATGGCAAACTGGTATTATCAATCGAATGGCAAATGGCTGCGTTGTGAAAATTATTCCCACATATACTTATTTCGTCTAGTTTGAGTGATCATTGCTTATTATTTCCCATTAGACAAGTAAATTTAGGATTCTCTTACTTTCTCCTTATTATTATTTTACTACTCACTGCTAGACTGTTTAGATCTAAACTGGTGTTTTCTGTAACATTATGACAACTTATTTGTGTTATTTAAAGGATGTTTGAGTTTGTTGACGTGTGCGCACGCGCGCTTCATGGAAATTTCAGTGAATGGACGCGAGGAAGACGCGCGCTCTTGTTTTCAAAATCTTTCAGAGAACACCATCCGCCTTAATGGATTGCGAATAATAATATTTTCTTGCGCAACGTTACAATTTTTCCTCGGAAATGTTAACGATGTTGTTTAACACAAAAAATAGATATAGAAATGAATCATTTGATTGTCCGTACTAAAGTACAATGGTGGGAAATTGGAAATGCCGCACCATTAATCTTCTATTATAGTTAACAACTACGGTTACTGGTACTGAGCTATTGAAATAATATTTTTATTACTATTGTCTATGGTTTTATACGCCATAGTTAAAAGTCTTTTATCATGTAGCCCATGCAATGAATTTAATATAATACGATCAAAATGATTCTCATTAATAGAATAGTCTTCTCCCTGACACCTACTACATAAAAAATATGGTACTGTTCAAATTATATTGCATATATACCTAATGGTTTTTTACAACATTACTATATCTATTTTAGTGTACATAATGATTTTTTAAAACATTATTTCCATTTTAGTAGGTACTACAAAAACTGTTGAAGTTTAATCTAAAATTATGCTTGCTCTATTAACATACCACAAAGAGTGATAGGCACTCCTATTATAAAGTAAAATTTGCTATAAAATAATATAAGTCTTAATTAATAGCACGTTATGTGCTAGCTGTACGCACGCAATATTCTTACAGTCTAGTACTTGTTGTAACCATTTTAGGGTTTAAGTGTAGGTCTTATATAATAACGTAGGTATTGCGGGTAATTCTACACAAGGTCTCTTTTGACATGAAATACCTGACCTTGAATTAACGAAGGTTTAACTTTGTAGGCTTTGTGGCAACTATTTTCGGTTCAGGGCTTTTCGTTGTGGAACTTAGCACGAAGCGAAAACTCTTGAGTGTGATAAATTGTTTATCTTGCACGATACTACTACAGATTACGTACTTTGCCATATTTTATCGGCATTGTTAAGATATCATGTTCTAAATATTTTGCAAAGTACTGCGTAGGTGATACCTACTTTAATTCATAAATGTGAAAATCGTATGTTTTATCACTCGTTACTCATTGCTGCCAAAATATTGCTATTTAATAAGTATCCAAGTACATACATGAATTACAATTAAACAGTTTTAATGTGCATCAACTTCATGTATATATTAAAGATTTTAATGAAGATTACATTTTAGTGTTTAAATATCAAAACCACTTCTTCTAGTAAGGCATTCTGGTGTAACATGATTATTTTTGACTACTTAGTCTTTAAGTTGAATCATAATCAAAGGCCGGCTCAATAAAATCAACTATGCAATATGAACCGAATTCTAAATCGCTGTAATGAACGCATTCGTTGCTAAGCCGATGGTGCGGTGGTACGGTGAAATGTACAGCATTGAACTTGAACGTGCGTGTGACGTACACGTGCGGGGCGGGGAGCAAGGCCGCCGCCTATCGCCGCATCGCGTAACTAACCGTGAACGATACGATACCCAGTCTAACCGACTTTTTATTACGTTCAGGTTAACGAATCGTTGTTAAACGACAATTGCCGGGATGTACGTGGCAATAAGACTAGATTTACAAGCGCCATCTGTTGCCGAATTTGCGGACGCGATTTGCGCGGAAAAACCGCGTCGATGTTGTATTTTGTTGCGTTGGCAAATGGTTGTCAAACGGAAAAAACGGAAAGTCTTACAAAAGTTATGGGATTAAAGTTTTTAATAACGTACTAACGTAAGGTCTCATGGATATTTCATTGTTTTATTCAATGTATTTTAATAGTATGAAATGTGAAAGTATGTATATATTTATTTCTTTTTAAAGTGCGACAGCACCACGCCTATTTCTGTCTGAAAATAGCATCATCGTTGTACTGTTGTGTTCCTATGAAAAGGATTCACTTTTGAAATAATACTCGAAATTATTTTAAGTGGACACATCATCTACTACATTCAATGACTAGTTATCAATCAATTAATAGGTAGGTAATAACTATTAATTCATATTAATGTGAGGGTTCTGCTTAAAGTCACGAAACGCAAAGTAGGTATCTTCAAGTGTGACGTAAGGTTTCCATTAGTTAAATGTATTCAGATAACCTTGAAATAAATATAATAAATCTCACAATGAAATACCTAATCACAAACGAAGCATTCATAATAGTCAACGTCTTCTTTGATTGTAGGCAATGAATTAGGTAACACCCGTAAAAATACTTTTTATGAACAGAACAATTCACAATGACATAATAGGGTAATCATTTTTAACGGAAATTAGTTTATTTTATGCAATTATTTAACAAAACAACGTTTTTCATTGTTCATAATATTGCAATTATTGCTGAAAATTTAGTATGGACTTTTACATAATACGTCTAATACGAAACGGATTATAAATATTGTGTAAACTGGTTTACATTTTATACGAACCCTAATTGGTTATACTCTCCTAGACACGGTTAAATTATACTCTGTTTGAAAAGAGAAATATAGTCTTATAAGTTGATTAAATTAACTAATTAATAAACAACAGAAATAATTACTTAATAAAAGAAAAATATTGTAGCCGAGTGTGTAAATGCCTAAAATAATATTCTGACAAAAACACACAGTTTTCTTAGGTATCACAAAACCGATTATCTTGTTATTTTATAGAATTCTGCCTAATATATCTAGATCAGATTAAAATACATAGTCATTCCATATTAAATTATTATATAGGGGTTCGAAGATCATCATTTTATCATTTAATTTTAATAGACGTGGAAACAAATTAATTACTGATTTGTACAACAAGAAAGGTGAAAGGTGTGTTGATATTGATACTAACTGATAATATAATCTTAGAACTTATAGTATGCACCATATGCATCACGTGACACTATTTATGAAGATTATAAACAACATTTAATTAACGCTCGAGGAGTTCCAACTTAACCTTCATTTTCAGTACCAGTTCATTTTCATGTTCTTCTAAGGGAATGAAAATAATATAAAGTTACACAGTTATATGGTTTCATTGGCAATCTCCTACGCTACTCTGAGTTTTAGATAAATGGACATTATATGGCGCTTTTCAATCACAAAATATTAAAAGAAAATTATTTCTCATGTACGTCTTCACTCGCTATAGAAATATCAACAGCCCATAATTGCTTCAGGATTTATTTTCTGGAATAAATTAATTTTGCCTGTTTTTTAGTTAAAAGGCGATTTGATTCTCTATGTTGCTTACTTAACAAATTAATGTACAGCTTCAATATTTTTTAAACATTTTTACATTACATAAGATCCTTGCGTGAATAGATAGAGCTATTGAAATTTGACTATGATTTTATCATTTTGTATGTATGTACGGCGCAAAGCTATGTAACACCGAAATATACTGTGTGAATGAGTCACTTTCGCTGCTCAACAATAAGCGACAGAAAGTAAGTATTCGGTGGCCTGTAAATTTGCGTATCGCATTCTTGTTGCATAAGACGTGTATTTCGCAAAACTACACTGAGTGTAGCCGCGAAAGCTATGACGTAAGGTGCGCAAGCGCTGCCCATTGATTAGACCGTGCTGTGAATGTAACCGGTTACTTAATCCTAGCAATTCCTATTCTTAATTCATAACAAATATTTCAAAGTCTATAAAAATAGAATGGCCGCGAACTCGGTCACGTGGAAAATAATGGAATGGAAAAGAATTTATGGAATTGCCGGTTTAATTAACTGACTGGTTTTAATTATATTAGAGCGTTCCTCTCTATACATACTATTTAACACATTTAGTAGGTATTGTTCCGACGAATACACAAATAGCATAGACGAAAACATTCTCGATATAAAATCTCTGAATTAGCAGGTTGCAGTGGCACTGATAAGTCCACAACAGTACTCCGGTTGATGTGGATTTATCAGCATGAAACTAATACGGAAAAAGAGAAACTACACGGTAAGAATTTTTAGTTGCATTTAAAGAACATAGATTCATAGAACTTAAATCATGTGGAACTATGACATGGATTTTTAAAAAAGATTCGAAATTAGCTATCCTTCAATGCCTGCGATGCATTGGCGATCCCGCTGATGCAGCAAATGATCATAGGCGACGGTGACTACTACTATCAGGTGGCCCCTAAGAAGTCCCTATGTTGAGGTAGGTAAAACGAGTTTAATATTTAGTCCTGATGCTAACATTTTTTTTTATTTGGAAGAAAAGTTATCTATTTTCCTTCCTAAGACAAAACAACAGTAGATGCAATCGATGTTTGTTTGTTGTACTTACTATGGCAGTACAACTATCTAAGGGCCGAGTTTATAAACAGCACCCTTGCTAATATTCATTGTTTACGAACAACAATGTGTTTGTAGTGAATATTATTTATATGCAAATTAGATTGCGCCTGACTATTGTTGAGTTCTCAGTACTTCCCAGTAACAACTGATATGGTGGTATTCAATGTAGGAGGTACTTTATAAGAGGTAAATAGTAATCATAATTATGAAGGTAGGTATTCTAAGGTCATTAATATGTACATTTATTTGTTTAATACTTTTACCTCATAAATATTTACAATGTATCTTTTAGTTTGATTGAAACTTTGAATTTCAAAGTTAAAGCTTTTTCTGTACGTCCATTATATTATTATTAATGTAATCATAATGTGTATTATATTTATGATTTTACAAAAATGGGTAAATTATTATACTTAATGTTATTAATTATGTATTTTCCTTGTATAAATATAGTATCATTTTACAATTAAATATTCGTGCACTTTTTTATTTCCATTGTTGAGGGATCCATTGTCAAATACACAGGTATACAGGGGTATTACTATAATTTAGGAAATAAAAAAGGCAATTTGAATACTCTCGTTACGTAATTGAAGAAAATTCCCTACAATGTAGTGCGTATCAGTTAATTTATGTAGCTATGTAGGGGTATATGCATAATAATGAAGCGTTAAGTATCGACGGCGTGAGGTCGCTGTGGATACGATAACACTGCAAAATATGCTGTAACGTGAACGCCGCCATCGGAGCAACTTTCAATGTTGACATATCGCAACGAGATACCGTTCCACTCGTGAGAATATTATTCATTTGTTTCGTGAACAAGCGCTCACAACGTAATGCATTTCTTTATTTTCGTGTTACGCGCACTACATACCGTTACGTATGCGGTTCGAGCGACTCGAATGTTTCGGAGTTACACACCTATTTACATTCTGTTGACAGTACGAGTGTTGCTGGCAAATCATCGTTTTCATGGTACGTTTGCGGCCACGAATTCATTGACGCACTTGCTATTTACCTGTACGAATGTCGCGACAAGTGTTTCCATAACATCAAACAATAGACGAGCGGCAAGGGGCGCGTCCATTCATGTATGTAAGTTATACGTCCGTTAAAGGTACAGGTATGTGTATATTATCGAGGCTAATACGGTTGATAAGGTTAGATATCGCAGTATGTCGTAGGCGGTAGCCCGCTCGCGATAAGCCGGGCCGCTCCGATGTGTGTGTGTGTTGCCCGACACGTCCCTACACTCCTACATATCACTGACACAAGTACTGGTATCTTTGTTTTCTTTGCAACCGCTGCTCGTTATCTGACAACTGGTCGTTTATTTAATTTAGTTTAGTTCATATACCCTTTATACGAAGGCGACAAATGGACTCGAATGACACCGGTCAATCGGCTTACGGCCTCGATAATTGTTATAGCATGTTAGTGATCAGTCACAATAATATGTGAGAGGAATAAATAAGTATTATCTCCGTCAGAAGCGGAGCAATTAGTTGCGATGCGTATCTACTACACATTTGTTCGCAGTTGTAATACAAATAATGACTTGAGTAATCTTATTGATGGATTGCTTGCTTTACGTGTTGGTACATTCATATAATAATTTAATTCCTGAACAGCAAAAAGATTAGCAAAAAGATATGTAAATAATAATATAAATATGCATAAAAGATTCTTCTGTTATCGGTCCGCGAGTCGCGAATCACACAACATATGTGCCACATTATTATGCATCTAAATTTTAATACCTTAAGCATTATAAGCATGTTATATATATTTTCCTTCTAGCACATGCATAAATCCTAAAAAAGTCAGTGGTATCAAGACAATAAATAATTAAATTTGAGTAGCGGTGAGTAGGCGAGTATACCTATATACACGATAGCGTTACAGGGATTCCATATGGCTAAAGATGAATTAGAATAATATACTGTTAACATTTTTTTCTAAACTGTTAAATTTAATATCTACAAATGAGTTTTAATAAAATTGTTATTGAACTTAAATGCCTAAATAATGTGCCTGTCTGAACAGAATATGACTTTCAATAGTTTCAATATATTATTGAAAATCTCTCCTATATAAGTAGGTGCCAGGTTTATGTTCTGGCTGAAATATCCTATTCTGCATCTTTTATTTATATTTTGTCGTATATAACACACCGAAATCGGAGAAGCAGTTGTTTTTAAAAGATCTTATCTTCGACTCTACATCAACACAATCTGCTCATACAAGTACACATTATTATAAAGTTACCTCATACTTAAGTTATATGATACAATAATATACGGGCTAAAGTTAAATGTAAATATTACTATAAATAAAGAAGCTCAATTGATACGTAACTACATACAATATACTATTTGTACAATTTTCATTATGAATCTTGCACTTTACCAAGAATATGTCGTTCTAAGTGGTATTAGATGTACATAGTAAAAATGATCGTTAAGATTGTTTAAAGACGTAAGGTGACCACCGAAATTTCGTTACAAAAGAAGTTCTGCCGAGTTTGGAACTGTTATTACTATATTTTGACAAATAGAAATTATCATTAGCACATTTACTAGTTGCCAACATTATAGGATATTCAATCAAGATTCATAATATAAACGCTGTTATCAAAGTGTTGTTTTCACTACAACTACATTAAATAACATCCATTACTGGATGAAACATCAAACAAAGACGCATAATATTCTAAGACCATATTATTTTACTCTTGCGAGATAAAATTTTACTACTTAAACGTAAACCGAGTGGAGCAGTTATCATTATTTTTGCAAACTTTTATTTAGTTGTCGACTAACAAGATTGTGCCTTGTAAACGAATTATTATCTATATTTCTATATATTTGGGACTATATATTTGGGACAGGGGAACAAAGACGCATACATTATATACCATATACAGATACTATTTGTACAATTTTCATAATGAATCTTGCACCTTAGTAAAAATATGTCGTTTTGAGTATGGTTTTCCTTATATTTTTAACATATTTTTCTGTTTACATACATTTGTTTATCGAATAGTTAATGAGAAGAACTCCCTGTATAGTATTATGTAATATTTACTTTATAACAATCGTTCCAGAGCATCAGAATTGCAAAATCATATGCATGTCAATATGCAATATTGTAAAAGCCAAGTTTACATACTGTTTACTGTATCTAAGTGTTCACCTATTTGTGTTATGTTATTATATTTGTTTTTTTGTATGGTAATATTTTACATATACCTTTTTATGTACGCAATGCCTATGATTGTACATGGTACAGGTATTTTGTTTGTAAATTATAAGCATCTTTGCAAGCTACCCTAATACAGATAAACAAATTTGTGTATAAATAAATGCGTGTACTGAGTAAAATCGATAATTAATACGATTTACCCACATTTTTCCTATCCATCACGGGTACGTATAACGTGTAGAATAAAAAAATTTATACAAAAAATAAAACCGACTTCAAAATGCACTAAAAAGTATAAAATAATTTAAAATTGTGATGTTGGTGCCAAATGCTGTCGGCATCTCCTTCTTCTCTTCATAGACCACTTGGCACCGACATCAAAATTTTAAATTATTTTATACTTTTTAGTGCATTTTGAAGTCGGTTTT
>DWNR01002907.1:0-12392 GCA_018250455.1 Polygonus leo
CCTTCTGGGGTATCATTTAATGATTAAAATATATCCTTTAGATTCTTTAACAAGTTTAACTGTATCAAAAGTAAGACGCTGTAATAGTTCTTTAGTAGTAGTATTACAGTATCTTAATTTTAATATAGTTAAACTTGTAAAATACAACAGTATTTAGCAATATGATTGAGCCTTAGTGGATATTTCTGTGTCCGTGGTACTTCATAGAAATATTCATATAAAACTTTCAATCATACACTTATTCTTCCTTGTGGGCCAACATAACATAACAGAAAATTTATAAAAAAAAGAAATCAAACTATGCTGTGTAGAGAATACATTGCCTTTAGATGCCACAAGCAGCGTAAGACCAGATAGACAAAAATGTCGGATGAAATGTTATGTTCTATAGGTTGTATTTATACAGACTAAAAGTCCTATATTTTTTCACAGGTAGTCTGCCGTCTATGTTAAGATACACCAGTGCGACAGTGGGTTATTTCGAAATCAGAGTTTTGGAATGCTTTGAGGCAATCATTTGGAAGAGTTCTTTACGACAAGATGGTTGTAGAACCACGCTTTGTAGCAAGATTTTCTGAGGAGCATTCTTTTAGAGAAAGATTGCAGTATCGTACAAAGGTTTATTGTCTACTTAAGGCTTGTAAATTTCTTGGAAATATAAAGTTTTTGGCATTTTTAGTATACTATAACCGAAGGATGCCAACAGGACCATATTACTAAAACTTCGTACATCTCCAAACAGTCATAAGTACACTATTGAAACTTTTACAGAATATGTGTAAATATGATCGTTTTAAAATAAGATTTTTCTATCTTATCTAGTTCACTCTAAAAAATCTACAATGTAGTACAACGCCATCTAGCTTTTCATGTTTGTTACATTCAACTAAAAACGCCCTCTATTCGAAAGCTGTGTATGCGAACTTCATGTGTGAGTTCTACATACACTTGACCGATTATTTCATATTAATCAATATTATAAATTAGGTAATACTAATAATAAAATATATAGTTATATTTACTACTTAATACTTACTGCTTAAACTCGAAATAGTAAACAGTCAATACTACAAATAGATATAAAACTAATAAGAAAAAAATAAAGCAAAGTATTTCGCTAGCGAAAAAATTCGTTAAACAGAAAACACATCCTAAATTCCTTAAAGCTACCCTTGAACACTTCTCAGAAATAATAGAATAACGACCCAGTTTTTTCAACCCTCACCTCCGTTTGCATCGTTTGGGCACGTCGTGTTTGGGGTGCATTAGGCCGGGTAGTCAGGGGTGCGTATCGATTGGCGCCCGCACCCCCGCACTACGATATTACTCTGCACTTTCAACTCACCCTTTCATTACGATTGCAATGTTACCCGCCTCGATCATTGTTTAGATAGCACACCACTATTCTAGTGATGAGTCTGTTGCTTAAAATAGGTACGATTATGCTATGTTTCACATCGCTATTATAGATTGTAAAGTGGATTAACTTACACTGTGAACAATAGAACTTATGTAGAATTAGATTTGAAATCTCTTTATACAATGCCAGTAACAAGCGAAAACGCAGTTCTCGTACATCTAAGTGTTTACAGCCAAGAACATATTTCTTACATTAATAATATATTTGCCTTGTTTGAATTCCTATGACTGGCAACAAGATTAGTAAATGCTCTACGTAAGGTAACTGGTGAATTGTATGCTGCTTAAATTGAAGAATCTGCAGATAACTGCTCAGCTGGTTTTGTTCAAGGTTAATTATGTAAGTAAAACAACATACACGTATTTTTTGTCGAAATTCCGATGGAGTCTCTTATCATAGTTTTTCTACCGAATAGGCAGAAATGATCATTAACGTTCTTCATAATATGTAGCAGTAATGTGTAAGTAAAATCTATGAGTAATTTTATAATAGTACTTTCATAGTTATTCTTTTTTCTCCACAAAACTTATATAAAACCCCAGTATAAGATATACACAGATAGACAGATAGATAGACAGTGGTTATACGCATAAAAGCTTGTGCTGTAAGGTGAATGGCTCGAAGTTAAACGCCCCCTATCGTGCTTTTACCACAGTCTGCTTTATTACAGGTATTAACATGTTCGTCTTCAGATAAGATATACCTATTTCGTAATGTAATAACATACCTAACGCCAAACTGTTAAGACTTCTGTTATGGTCTGTTTCGTAAAATCTAACACTAGATCATTATACCATTTATGGCCGACAAGTCAAGCTTCAATTTTGTTTATCGGTACCAAACAAGCATACAGTACACCCGATAGTACGTAGTAATTGCTACCCATAGACATTTGTAACCCAAATATGATTGAATCAAACCGAAAGTCAAAGACAGGTGCGTTGCTACCCTTTAGGACTAAGATGTTCACCTCGTATGTAAATATAGCCAGCAGCCGCGCCCTTTCAAAACCAAAACACGTAACTTGCTTCGTGGAGAATTATGAAAGTGACCTTTGTTGTCGAACTCGAACTTGTGGAGTTACCATCTGATGAAATTTTGTATCAATTTCTTTTTTTTAATAATTTTATATTTTGTAAATTCTGTCACTTAAACTAATACTTATACTATTAACTTATAAGAATATTGATAGAAAAATCTATTCAGTAATAACAGTAAAAATATAGATAGCTGCGACCCGATGACAACATAATGGCGGCCGTAACTCTTTTTTGAGAGCGGGCTTAGTGACACAAATGCAAAAAATCTCTTCGAAATGAAAGGGGAAGAGTTCGGGCGATATTTTTTATTGTACCCTATATTCAATCGACCGATGCGGTGGCTGCAATCTGAATGAAAGTTCGAATATACTTCAGTATCAGGTATCGCTAGTTTGAACTAGTAAATAGTTTGGCTGAAAAAAAATTTTTATTTTCTGTTTTTATTGACGCTGTGTCGATAAATTCTGTTTGTACATTACTGTTTTCGTTTTACATTGAGGGAATTCATAAAAATGCAAGGTTACTTTGTAATTGTTTTACTCTTTTTTAACTGATACAAATGATGACGTCTTATCGAAAATCAAGTATATTACCATATTTTGTATAGTTTTTCATATTAGGGCAGGATTGTTCTAAACATTATTTGTATGAATTTCACTAGATAAAACCTTTCTTTCTTTTCTAACTAAAACATCTTAACTTTTGAAAAGGTTTCATGCATAAAAATAAAAAATATATTATATTTTTTTTTATTTACACAAATTCTAATAAAAACATGGTGTTAATCATGGATAACAAGACATTCTTAACTTCATTACATATCCGTATGTAATTTGTGGTACTTTATTAGGTTAGCCGACAATATATAATTAATTAAAATGAGTTAACGTATGTACTTACATGGTCCGTTTTAAACCTTTTTTATCCTGGCCCTATTGGCACTTCGTTAGTGCGCTACAGAATTCGCAAGCCTTTACCGCAGCTGTACAAATGGTACATACATTCATTTACCTCTATTTCGAATTACTTTTATAGCAAAGTCATTGCCTTCAATAATACTGAAATTTAAACATTGTCGTACCTTCAACACTTCTATGCACATATTTAAAAAGAAAAAAACAAGTCCAAAAAATACATCTTAGTCCTTAAGTGTAGCAATGCATGCAATGTGTTCCACCTCAGTTACGTTTCAATATTACGTGAGGATTATAACAAATATCCATGGGCGACAGGGACCACTTACCATCAGGTAATTAGGCCAAGTTTATATGATAGAAACTTATAGAAAATTTTGTGAAAATAAATTTCTTTATGTGTAATAGAACGATTTCAACTAGAAGTAGTTTAACATACTCAAGCATCAATATTTTAAGCTTTAAAATATAATTTGATCATTTAAATTATCCTAAAAATTATGTTGTTACAACAAAAGTATTTACATGGTTTTTTAAACATATATCTTTTAAAAAATCTAGACATTCTGGTGTTCGTTTTTAGGGACTATTTGGTAGATTAAAGTTAAGAAGTAGATACGAGAAAGTTACGAACTACAAGATCTGTAATAAAGATTTTAAACTCTATAATTCCTTGTCACATTCATTTGAAAAGTTCGCTAAGTTCGTTCGTTCAGATCGGTGGCCGCAATGTTCGCAATGATTAGCAATGACCAAAGCTAATGAAGCTCGCTCGTTTGCTCGGTAATTAGCTTTGCCGTGACGCTACCTCACACTTACCCGCCGTATGGAAAATTGTTTATGCACCTACCTGCCTTGTTATTCACTAGTCTATATTTATACTTCTATATCTATACTAATAATATGAAGCCAAAGAGTTTGTTTGTTTGAACGCGCTTATCTCAGAAAGTACTGATTTGAATTGAAAAAATATTTTTGATTTGAATAGTCCATTTATTGAGGGAGGCTATAGGTTATATAACATAATCAAGATCAATAGGGGCGGAGTATCAACGAAAAACATGGCAAAAACGGGGAAAATATGACCCAATCTTTCTTATGTGACGCAAACGAAGTTGCGCGGGTCAGCTAGTAACAAAGATAAATTATCTCCTTTACGTTGTTTTTAATTTACGCCTTAGTATCCGAGAGAAGCACGACGACACTCGGCGATTCTACTGAATGGTAGGAACATCAGTTTTCAGCTTTGCCGTGACGTTACTTCACACATACTCACCGTATGGAAAATTGTATATGCACCTGCCTCGTTACGCACTAGTAACCTACAACTGGGAGTAATGAAATCCATTAAGGTGTTTTTAACTTATTCCTTAGTTTACTAAAGGAATATGTCGACTTGATGGTGAGCAGACACTGCCGTCCATGAACATTTGTAATCAACACGAAGTAAAATTGTATCATACCTGATAATGCACACCAAAGATGCCTTGTTACTCCTGAGGACGAAATGTTTAAAATATGTGTCGAAATAGCCGCCGGTTGTTTATGAGGATGGCAGGAATGCCAACAGTCAAACTACAGGAGGCTTATACCATCTGGCTTCCACTTAATTTAATTTATTTATTTTACACTTTATTGTAAATATAGTTATACCAGTTTTTGCTCGCGACTTCGTCCGCGTAGAAGTCAAAATCCCCTTGGGGGAAGAATTTCGAAAAATCCTTTCTTAGTGCTCACTTAGATCATGAAATATACATACAGGGGTTCCTGTACCAAATTTCAAGTTTCTAGGTACAGTGGTTTCGGCTTTGCGTTGATATGTCAGTCAGTTAATCAATTTTTACCTTTTATATACAAAAAAAGAGGCGGCTTTATGTCTTATGTCATTCTCTACCAGTCAACCCAGGACGATGAAGAGAGGCAGGTGACAAGGCACAATTTGAATAACCCTAAAAACAACAAAGAAAATCAAATGATTAATTAAAATAACTATTCGTATAAATTGTTACACTGTGATACCCATCGTATGTTGTTCTAGTATTCCTGTTTTGTACAAACATTCGTCAAATCTAAATGCGATTCGTCCTATGCATCTATTAATGTACATCCTATTTGCACATTGCTTAATTGACATTTAGCCATTAATGTGCAAATATTAGATAAACCTGCCATCGCTTCTCCACTGTATTTGATGTTATCTATTTTTATATTGTGTAAATGCAGCAAACGAGCATGCAGTCCACCTGATGGTAAATGGTCACTGGTCAATGGTCCCCAAGACACGATTGCCCCAAGGTTGACCACAAATGCTTTACTCCCCGTGAGGACTACGACGTTCGCCTCGTTTGTAAGTATAGCCGGGAAACACGCCTCAACAAACCGAAACACAATAAATAGCTTCTCGGAGGATTATGAGGGTGGCAGTGGTACCTCCCCGGTGGAACTACATGAGTCAACCGGCCACCAGGCAACTTAATTAATTTATTCATTATAAATGTTTCTGTATTGGATATGTATGTGCATGTGGCGAAAATCTTAGTCTTCAGGGTAGACAATTTATCTGCAGTCAACCTGGGGTACAATTAAATCGTACTTGGGACTACTAATGTCCATGAGCGGCAGCGACCACTTTTCTTCAAGTCGAAGACAGTAATCAGTCAGGCAGTAGTCAGTTCTCTTTTAATACGATGAAAAAGTGTAATATTTATGCAGTTGAGAATAACCATACTTGGAAATCATGAATGAATCTTTATTTACACTTTGATACACAAAGGAGGCTAAAAAGCTTCCTGCTACATAATTAGCGACATAACTTCAACATCGTAAAATAATGTTACAGGAAACTGACGGAAAATGACACAATTATTCCGCTAACCTAAATATCCAGTCAAATGTTTGCCTTATTTTAAAAATGGTGAGGTCAGTCGCCGAGGCGTTATCGTTGCGTAAACGATGCGCATTACGTTGCAGAAATGATATCATTGAATTCATTTTATTATTGACCTGAATTTCAGTCGCCAGTCTCTTTATTTTCTCTTTAACGTTTATGGTCATTGAGCCCGATGTTATTGTGACTTGATAAGGAAATTGAAGTTATTTATTAGTTTGTTTATTAGAATTAATCAGTAGCTTTTGCCGGCGGCACGCACGCAGCACGATACTATTTAATAATAACTTGGCTTCTTGGCAGTGTCAAGATAAAACTTACACCATATTTTAAATTAGACAATAAACAATACAACTGAATTGGAGTGATACACGTACAAATATACAGACAGACAGACAAATAAAAATTCAAAAAATTGTTGTTTTGGCTTCTATCGCTTTTATTAAGATCCCCACATTCATTTTTCTCAAATATTTTCAAAGTTCCAGACATCATCCAAAAATAAATTGATCAGTTCAGCCAAAACAATACCTTTTTGTATTCCATCTGCAAAGGAATGTTTACTTACTTAGAAGGCTCACCATACCCATTCTAGGTATTGTCCGTCTTTTTATGTTATTATTTTAATTTCTGGTCAACTTTGTAGCAAATCCCTATTTTTCTTGGTAATGGCATCACGCATGAATGGCTGGACGGATTTCACAACTTTTTTGTGTCTGTTATTGCCAGAACATGGTTCTTATTAAAGAAAACTTAAAAACTATGTTCGGAAAATTAGAAAAGTTCAAGAAAACTTAACGATCCTATTAACTTTTCTATTGTAACCGTGTAAGTTATGTTATAACTTATTTACTAAAAATATTTATACTCGTAGTTAAGACAGGAAAACCCCTGTCGGGTTAACTAGTTTTGTATAACAGCACAAAATTACTCTCACATTTTATATTTTTACCGACCCGTCGCTCAAAGCGAACAATAAAACAGCATCAATTCATAATCCTATCATTTCCGCATCACAAATGCAGCGCTACCGCTGCGCCATTGTATAAAGATGCGGGTTATCACATACAATTGCGAACAATACGTGTACCAATTGAGGTGAAGTGCTAAGTTCCGCATATAAATGTACCAATTACCTACAGCTCTGTCCGCGGAAGACGGGCGATAACTCTGACACTCAGTATGTACATACATATATTTACATTGAACAACAAAAACAATAAAACTGGAGCTCTTTATTTCGATAAAGTACACAGAATTAAAATGTAGGTGAGCCTCATGTAATATACACCAAGGTGGCGATTTACATTCATTAACTGTACTATACGGAATACTATACGGAAATTAGGTTAGGGATGTATTTAGATAAAGTTAATACTGAATTAATTGACTTGCAATAAACCATTAAGTTATAACTACTGTTATTTAGAAGTTCTTTTTATTTATTTGTTATTTTAAACAAAGCTGTTGCTTCAGATGGAAAATTACTTTTACAACGTAAATCCGAGATAATAACTAATGCAGGAATCATATGATGATGAAAAATGTGTTTATGTTAATATTTTTGCACTAACTCTCTTAACTTTTTGAACGGCAAAGATTTCAGTTTGGAACGTATGTTATGTATTTTTTGTTATGTATTTTATGTATTTTATGTATTTCATGTATTTTATGTTATGTATGTTATGTATTTTTTATATACATATTTTAACCTCGCTATAAGCCAGACTCGCAACCTGATGATATCGCCCATGGACACTTGAGGAGTCGCTAATGCGTCGCCGGCTTAGAAGGAGAGCTCTTTTCGCACCTTTTTTGAAGAACCCCAATGTCATAGCGTTCTTGGAATACATCGGGAATAAGCTCTTTCCACATCTTGCACGTGCATGCTAATAAGGAACGCACAAAAGGATTCGTGGCGATTCTCAACAGTCCTGCTGTTGAGAATCGCCACGAATCCAATTGATATGGATGGAACTTCATGTGGAAAATAAAAATAAATAATCTATTTTATAGGAATCGAATATAACAGTTATTAATAGTTATAATATTGCATTAATTTCCAAATAATATTTAAAATAACCTTCCCAAACGGTATCATCAATTCCAAACTCGAGAAGCAGCTTTCAAATTCCTCGCAAAATTCTTCCGTAGGCAACAATTTGTATAAATAGAGATAATTAACTGGTAGAATTCCTTGTTATAAACCGTTTGTAAATAAATCTCTAATCAAGCGATACCGTACCAAATAGCCGTGTTTGGCAAATTTACAAAGCGATTCCTCTAATTATCTACGCAAATTATACGACCGGATTTGGAGCATCTGAATTTCTAAATTAGGCGCTCATCGATACGGGCGAGATATAAGGGACTACCCTTTGTTATTGTTATAAAAGGAAACAATTATAGGCCAGTGTTAATTTCGGCTGGAAATCCATCAGGATTAGTCGTATACGCGTAATATTTGTTTTACAATGATTGTTTTATCTTATAAGAGTAACAATCGAGCAAGCATTTTACCTGATCGTTGGTAGCCACTGCCGTCCATGGATATGAGTAATCATTTCCAAGTACAATTTATCCATGCCTGAGGTTGACTAGAAATACGTTACTACCTCTGAGGACTAATATGTTGAACTAGTGCGTAATTAAAGCCAACAACCACGTCTCTCCGAACCGAAACGGAAGAATTGCTTCACGGAAGATTATGAGGTCGTCGGTGATACATCCCCAGTCAAACCACACGAGTTCTACTCACTCTCTACCGGCAAACTACTAACCTGACAAAAGTACTATTCGTACGAGATCATTTTTGATTGTTAGTTAAACTTCTTACATGGCAACCATCTCAATATGTTTTTATCGTATAAAAGTAGCAAACGAGCATGCAGTCTACCTGATGGTAAGTGGTCTCTGCCGCCCATGGACATCAGTAATCATCCCCAAGTACAATTAAATCATACCTAAGTTTAATCACAGTGCGTTGCTACCCATAACTAAGATGTTCGCCTCGTGTATAAGTGTAACAGGGAACCATGCCTCGCCAAACCGAAACACAATAATAGCTTCACGGAAGATTATGAGGGTGGCGGTGATACATCCCCGGTCGAACTAAACGAGTTCTACCTGGTAAATCCTACCACCATCCTCAAGACTAGCAATGCATTGTAGACTAGTTTAAAAAATACTTGAAATAACCGTGAAACAAAACAGCATAAAACAAATGAAACGCCTGCAAAGGATTCTTAGAAAACTGAAAACTTTATCAAACAATTAGAAGTAAAGGCCAAGTACGTCCTTTCAAATCCAGACTTGCGTCACTTGTGGCAAAGTTCGACTATTGGAGACTGCTGTGACTGTATAATTGAATAAAACTTGCGCCTGAAGTGTAACTCTGCCAATTTCAACATTAAAAACTTCATCGAGTAATAATTTCCGAACCTGGAGATGAGTATTTTAATTGTTATATGAAATTAAACGTTTTAGTATGACATTTTTATTTTGCTAAAGATACTAAGATATTATGATATAATATGTACTTTCTCAATATAGCTTTCTCAGACAGACTTTTTTATCGTATTGATTCCTGCAATCGAGCATGCAGTCCATCTGATGGCGAATGGTTACTACCGTTCATGGACAGAAGTAATCATCCCTAAGTACGAATCGTACCTGAGGTTGACCATAGATGCCCTACTACCCCTGAGGACTAAGAAGTTGACTTGGTCTCCAAACCGAAACACAAGAATTACTTCACGGAATGTTATGAGTGGTGGTGGTTGAGCTCCCCGCTTGAACTTCATGAATTCTATCATCTAGTAAAGTCTGTATCTTCTTTGCCGAGATATGCAATCCTTTGTATTCTACCAGTGGCGTAGCTACCGATGGACTAGCGGGGCAGTGCCCCGAGGCTGCCAAGGTCAGGGGGCACTCTAAGCTACATGGCTACCCTAGCAAAGAGCTCTTTGCTTTGCTTTAAGAGGACATCGAGTAATTTATATGAGGAGGGTTATCATAGAAATTTTCTGTCCGTTGTAGAGACAATCGAGAATAAACGGCTTGATGGATTTTCAAATGTGAGGTAGTCGTCTTGATAGAGCGAGAGACACAGGATAAAAAAAACTAATGGAGTGGGGTATTAAAATGTGGAATATTAATCAAATAATAAATAATCAATCAATTTACGAATCTCGAGCACGACGAATCTGGATTACGACAAATCTGCATCTGCGAAACACGACGAATACGGACCAAACGATTCTAAATAGCTTAGTTGCGGCCCTAGCTTAGTTTTGCCCCTCTTTGGTTATCTAGCTACGCCGCTACACTCTACGGTTTGTTAATTACTAGAATCTATTAATTAGTAGAAGTTCTTATTCTGTGAGCTACATTGCAGTTTTAATTTATGAAGACGAAGTAGCCAAGTATAAAAAATAGAAATTTATGAACTAGTCTAGTTTCTTAGGCTTCACTAGTTTAAAATGCAACGAAAACTTACTCATGGATTATAAATAGCATGACTGACTAACTTTTTTTACAAATAAAACTTTCTACATTCAATGTCCTACAATAGGATTCCCTGTGTCATAAGTATAACGGACATCATATTAAGATTCTTATATAAACATGTTATATTACTATAGTATGTTCCGATTTGATAACAAAACAACAGCAATAACAGAAACATTTATCGCTTTCTCACTTCGCGTGGGCCGCAGACATGAAAGCTCGTATATAAAATTTATTCCACCGAAAAATTGTTTCCACAAAATTTAAAGTTCTCTCCTCTCGCTACCGGCGCATCTGCGGAGCAAATAAAAATTTCGTTTCTGAGACGCTTGTCTGACTATCGCCAGATAGCGGGCACAAGTCGTGCATAAGTACATCTGGATTTTACGCAAAAAGTTAAACGATAGATTATATAGGTATGTTTACGAATCCTTAATAGTCCTATTACTAGACAATCGTGTGATCAAATATTTATGTAACTCATGTTAAGTACTAGCATTTAAAAAAAACCTGTGACGTGTAACAGTTCGTAATTTTTTCCGAAATAGACTATTTCCAACTGTACTCAACCTCATATCACAACTTCTGCATTCAAAATTGTGAACATGTAACAAATTTTAATTAACTCTCGTCTAGAACATCTTCAATCTTTTTTAAATGACTAAATGTTAAGGGTACTACAGACGGCAGTGAAATCTTGTTGACTGTCTGCTAATTATTCGCTGTAAGTGAGCCTGGTCCCTTACATCGAAACAGCGCGAGCGAAGCTTGGCAGAATGTATTATAGACCTTTTCCACGTCGATAAGTAAATGTTACCCTTGTCCCTACAAGTTATGAACCCTCTACGGGGTACATAAGCGTATTTTTCCACTGCCTCTTGAATCTTTGAACGGATTACAGCAAAACGAATGAGAACCGTCGGCAACATTAAGAGCTTAAAGGATAATAGCCCGATTCACATTGTGATATTGCTGGCATTATCAGATTGTCTTATGATTTTCTATTGAAACCTTTTCGCTTTTACAAAAATAAAGGACCGCTTTTGAAATATAGAAATGTTAGATAAAATTCACCTCGACCAATCGTACATCAAAGGATTTCGCAAAATTATTTGAAATACAGATCTTTATTTACAACTTTATGAGTACCAGCAATTCTCAACGAATTCGTCCTTCGGCACTCGAGATTATGTTTAGTTAAATTAAACAATGTGCTTCATTGAAAAGGCACGTAATTGGAAACTTCGAGTGTCGTTTCTAAACATTCCCGCGTCTATTTACCGAGCCTCCCTCAGGGGGGAGTCCGGAAATATTGATTGTACCTGTTGGAACTGTGTGTCGCTCGAAATGCCTGGAGTATCCCGAAGAGACGCCAAATCTCTCCCTTGAACCCGCTCTAATAAAATGATTGCAAAATTAATGACGAAAATATTTCCTTCCACATTTTGTAATTGACGAGGATATTTTTAGATAAATAAACAAATCATTTATCTCTTGAGAGATTTTCAGTGTAATAATTAGGTTGCAGGTACATTGGTTACGTGGATACTTTTTTTTTATTGTGTAAAGGTAGCAAACGAGCATGCAGTCCACCTGATGGTAAGTGGCCACTGCCGCCCATG
>DWNR01002908.1:0-12391 GCA_018250455.1 Polygonus leo
CAATAAATTGCTTCACGGAGGATTATGAGGGTGGCGGTGGTACCTTCCCGGTCGAACTACATGAGTTCTACCACCTGACTATATGTATGTAAATAGGTTATATATTTTTCAAGGCTGTATTTGATGTCCGTCCATTACATTACAATTCTAATAAATGCTTAGTGGATAAATCGGGGTAAGATTTTAATTTTCGAAACGAAGTTCCTTATCGCGCGGTACGCTGGCTAAGGGGGCTAGGAGAGCGTCACGAAAAATCCTTACGACACTTTTGCGAGCGTCACGAAAAATCCTCACGTCACTTTTGCTATAGTGCGTAGCGCTCGAAGAGGGGGACAGGCGTAGTATAGGATTCGATTTATTCGTTCTCGCTCTCTCTCTCTCTCTCTCTCTCTCTCTCGACAGGGACAAGCCACGCGACGCGCGCGTCTGCTGTGTATGCGTACATTGCTTTGTCGTGTTCGTGTGTATGTAGTTTTAGTTATTTTTAATATTTTTAAAAGTAAACAATCGATTGTGGATTATTATTGAACTCCTAAATATTGTTAATTTATTTAATTATACCTCTTATAACACTTATTTCAAAACGTAAGGAACTTCGTTCCAATCGGGTGTCCCATATGTGACACCCCAGTTTAGTTTTTAATTTTAATTATTTTTTAGTGTTCCTTACCAAAGGAATGTCAACGAACCGTATTACTAAGACTCAGGCCAGGCCAAGTGGTAAAGTTCGAGGAGGTACCACCGCCACCCTCATAATCCTCCGTGAAGCAATTTTTATGTTTCGGTTTGGTGAGGCGTGGTTGCCTGCTATACTTATCCACGAGGCGAACATCTTGATCCTCAGAGGTAGCAAAGCATCTGTAATCAAATTCAGGTATAATTTAATCGTACGGGAATGATTACTGATGTCAATGGGCGGCAGTGACCACTAAACACCAGGGGGACTGCATGTCAAATAAATCTATACAAATAAATAAAATTGGAGTGTCTGTTTGTAATATAAAAATAACTGCTTTTTACTAAACGCCTATGTAGGTATGCATATATGGTACATATACCAAAATAACTTTTTTTACAATTTTTATCTGTCTCTTAGTTCCGGCTAATTTCTGGAACGGCTGGACCGATTTTGACGGGACCTTCACTGGCTGATGAAATAAGGAGTAACTTAGGCTAGTTTTATTTCAGAATTATATAATACTAGCTTTTACCCGCGGCTTCGCTCGCGCTTTATTTATTTTAAATATTATATACTCCCAATCTAGTGCCCAAATATAAAGTTTCATGTTTTTATCTTTGAAGATGACAAAACTTCATACAAATTTTCATCCCTTATTTCAACCCTTTTAAGCTTATTTTTGGCAATTTAAACTACCCTATGTTCTTTTCTAAGGTTCACTCTATTTGTGTTGTGTATCAAATTTCATTACAATTGGTTCAGTAGTTGTGGTGTGAATCTGTAACAAACAAATTTACATTCATATTTATAATATTAGTATAGATAGATGGTAAAACAGGTTAGTGTTAAATGTTTGTGGTAACAACAAATTGCGGACTTAATGTCTCGAAGCTCTTTATTTTTATATATCTAAGTCTTCTGCTATGTGCATGTGCATGTAACGGAAATGAGAAGTGACTCTCGTAAAACATCGCACACTACAGAGTGAGAGCGCTAGATTCTATTCAAATTTTATTTCGTGAGTCAGTAATCAGAGCTTACCTATAGCCTATTACCTACTTACCTATTACTATCTATAATTATATAAACGGATTATGGAAAAAAGAAGTAATATGTATTTGGATGGGGTTGCATATTTTAGTATCGAGTTAAAGGACTATTTAAATATCGAAATGTGCGAGATGGTTCCAACTTATCTTCAAAGTTATTATACTTTTTAACCCGATAAGTAGCCTTGTTTTCGAGTTCGATTTTTTGGTCGGACATGCGTCCGTCCAAGGGCCATATTAATTAAGTGAGCGCAAGATTTAAATAGATCTTGAATACAGTTTAAGTACTGGATAATGGACTAAAACGCAGTCAAGATCGATCTCCATCTTCAGTTCATTTTATTAATATCGTTCTAGTGTGACATAAGAATTATAATATTATCAAAGGCGATATACATTTTAGTGTAATTACAAAATATCTGCAAATGTCTTATTTACTTTGTATTATGTTGTTATAATAATAATAATAATAATATTCTTTATTGCACACCGGAAACATAAAAGGTACAATTGAGTAATAATGATATCGTACAAAAGGCGGTCTTATCGCTAATAAGCGATCTCTTCTTATATTAAAAAGTAGTTTTGTCCAAAAGTGTAAGTAGTACATTTGATTCTTTACGACTCATTTCAAATTTCCATTATTATTTATAATATTATAGTAGAGCCTCAAGCACAATATCTTCCTCCGTGATTCACCAAACGCGCCGAGATTTCTCAACCTTCGATTGATTGTAACCATAATCGGTAATGTCAAGGTGTTGCTATGCATATTTTTGTTCAGAACTTACTTTTTATTTGTTAGAAGTAGTGAACAAACCTAAAGGCTACTTTTTTTTAGTGCTGAAGTAACAAAAAAATATGCAGTCCTCCCATAAATAAATATGTACATCAAAAAAGTACATTAAACACCTTTGAAGCAACAGAAACATAAGAACTGCTTTACATTAAGTGTCTTTTAGTTATTTTCACAGGTAACCATCAGGTGGCTCGTCTGCCTTATCGCCAGGTTTCATAATATAAAAACTTTCATTATGACCAATGAAATTTGTAAAAGACTCCAAATGTATCTCATATTTTACCTTTCAAATACTTATAACTGATGCTATAAGATAAAAATAACACCCAGTTGGCCTGCCTGATCTTATATAGCCCTTATGTGGACTGTGGACATATTGCAATGCTCCCAAAATCGTTGTATTCCTACCCGAAGTCGACTACAGATGCGTTAGTACCCCTGATGACTAAGATGTCTTAAGACTACAATCACTCCTCTGCAACCGAAATATAAGAACTGCTTTACAAAGAACAAAGAACGCAGGGGTGGAACGAATCGTTCGACCTACGTCGTCAGTCGAAGAGGAAAATGATTTATTGCACAAATTATGTTCAAATAGCAATCGCAACACAATTTAAGACCTTGGCGGAATTTCAGTATTTTTACTTGTGCGGTGTGTGGAACATTATTTTTAACTGACCTTAGAATATTACTACCACAACTGTTTATATAAAATATATCATAATAATTATTATTTTTATGTAAAGTTAGGTGAAGACTAGGTGTAATTGGCAACATTCGCAATCGGTATAACTAATAACGCTCAAGCCCTGTAAAATTCTTTACAATTGGTAGAATCATTCCTGTTTTTTATTTTATTTTATCGCTTTATTCGCATTTACTCTACTTATTAACACATATATAACAGACACTCTATTTATAACAGTTTACTCTATTTGTTACATAATTTATTGGTGCTATTTTTATTTATGGTAACTACTCGATATTGATATGTTTTAATCAAATTTATTCACTTTTATTAATAATATTTCTTATATATAAGGAAATATGATTTGAATTAAATAATAATCGTATTAGAAGTAACAACAGCGATAATTCAAATTATGCAAAGTGGCTAGTAAGTTGGCCAGTTACTTCTTGGTTTACCCTACCTCATTTTATGGTAATATTTTCGGACAAAAAAGCGGTACAAGGTAGTTCAATATCAATTACAGAATGTTAACAGCTTTGACGTATCTTAGTATTATGATCTTTGATGTATGACTTGAAATAGTTAAATTGGTACTAATGACGGTGACAATTAGTTCGGCTACTTTTAAACTTATCCGGACCGTTATAACGGTGCCACGATTCGAACATTTTCCACTTTGTGGTAAGTGCAGGTGAGTTATGTACTGTTAAAATAGTCCAGTCCATTAAAAAAACAAAACAGTAACAACTTAAGGTCAGCAGTGCATTTTATGATACTTTTATTGGTAATATATAGGATATTAAGTACTTGCTGACCAGCGCAACTTCGTTTGCGTCATATAAGAGAGAGTGGGTCTTTCTCCCGTTTTTGCAACATTTTTCTTTGATACTCCGTTCCTATTGATTGTAGCGTGAAGTTATATAGCCTATAGCCTTCCTCAATAAATAGTCTAATGAATACTAAATTATTTTTTCAATTTGAACCAGTAGTTCCTTAGATTAGCGCGTTCAAACAAACAAAAAAACGGACAAACTCTTCAGCTTTATATTATTAACTTTAGATATTTATATAGAACCTAATAAATATCCCAGGTATTTATTCAACAAAAAACTGTACTGTTTAATTTCGTCAAACGCTTTGTAATTTGATAGCTCATTTTTTTATTTACCTAATTTACAGAAATTTAGTCTTATAAAGTCCGATTATTATTATATTAATTGCTTTAAAATAGACGCGGATTGTTGTAAAGTAATTTAAATTTAATGAGATTTATTTAGGTATATTTACTTTATTATAATAAATATTTGTTTTGTTTTTGCTCTAAAGTGCTATAGTCGTCGCCTGCTAAGTTCCTTTTCAAAGTCTGTACAAAAAACGAAAGGTCACTCATCACAAAATCTCAGAAACCACAAGTGCTAGCAGTTTCAAATTTTGCATGGGGATTCTTTTTAGAACGTAGATGCTCACTAAGAGAAGATTTTGTCGAAATTCGACACCTAAGGGAGTTGTTTCTGGGATTGATAGTTTGCATGCAACTTCGATACTACAAGTGCTAATAGTAATGCACATTCTCACAACCACGCGGACGAAGTCGCGGGCAACAGCTAGTAATGTATAAAATATAACAACAATGTTTTTAATTTCGCAACAGATATCGCATAAACCGCAACACGAACGCTTCCGTGGCGACGATCTTTGGACGTTACACCGATTATCAATGTTATGTTTAACTAATGCGATGGAAGTACCCCTTGACTCATGCGGATACATGTTTCACGTATGAAAACATCCTTTTGTTCTTTGCACCGTGTTAGGGTTGCCTATTATTACGATTACGTTAATAAATTATAAACATCAGACTATCGTAGACCACATTCTTATTTGCTGCTTTCAATGAGTAACTCTCCTCTTAAGGTTTGTTACCTTAACAAATATACACATCAACCATATTATATGAATGTATGAAGTATTACATCAATGTTTTTATTAATTATTTCCTTTTTTATCCTATAAAGATAGCAATCGAGCATGCAATCCACCTGGTGGTAAGTGGTTACTGCCGCCCATAGACATTAGTAATCATCCCCATGTACGATTTAATCGTACCGACAGTTGACCACTGACAGATGGCACTAACAGTGCCATCCACAATATCTTTCCGAAAGTCCAGTAGAGGCAGTGTAAGCCTTTATAAATCTTCGCTCTTCGTTTGTAATCTAGGCTTCCATGCTCGAAGATTGCTAATAGGACCCTGCTACCCTTATGTCCATGTACCTTTCACAGCACTCTCTTCAAGCGTCATAGGTAACCATGGCGATTTTTTTTACAACGTGTGTATTACTATGATCATGATCAAGGTCGCAACCCCCAGCATTGGGGAACGACGCAAGGAGGAGGAGGTTTTACTAAAATGGGATGTATTGAAATGTAATGGGAGATACCCAGGGTAACCAATAAAAGCAGTGGCCTTTATAGTACAGTACAGTAGTCCGGTGTCCTAGACAAGTTATCAACGCTCGCAGGAGGTGGCACAATCTATTATCTAGCTACATTGTCAGCGCAAGGACGCCTTGCGTCATATCGTGCTCCACTTTTTAATTGTTCTTTATTATATTATTAAAAATTAAAAAAAAATACTCATATTCTCAATTATTCTCTTTCTAAAGGCCTTGAATGTGTTTGATAAAACGTATCTAACTACGCGCTTTGTGATGATGCGTCGATGGTTCTTAGCTGATTTCGAACGCGATAGATGGCTTTGTTATCGAGAACCCACGACAGCTACCCAAAAGATACAGTAGAAATAGTGTCAGCCTTTATAAAATTTCGCTTTCGTTTGAAATCTACGCTTCCATGCCCAAAGACCCTTCTACTCCTATGTCCGTCTACCTTTCACAGCATTCTCTTTTACCGTTAATTGGTAGTCATGGCGATTTTTTTTGAGGAGGAGGTATTACGGAAATAGGATATATTAAAATGTAATGGGGATCTCCTAAGGCTTTCAATAAAAGCAGTGGCCTTTACGGTACAGTACAGTACAGAACAGTACAGCAGTGCGGTATCCTAGACAAGTTATCAACGCTCGCAGGAGGTGGCACAATCCATTATCTAGCTACATTGTCAGCGCAAGGACGCCTTGCGTCATATCGTGCTCCACTTTTTAATTGTTCTTTCTTGTTATCGACGTTTTCAATGTCCAAATTGTCTCTTTACGAATTTGGATATTACTGATCAATGAATTGTATTTTGAGACAATAATAGCAGCGGCAATAATACCCCACCGGATAAACCTTTAGACTATCTAAAGGTTTATCCGGTGGGGTCGGAAGATATATCATATATCAATAATATTATAAATCATCAATACTAGTGGCTTGATTGAATCATAGATCATATTAGTTCATTCGTTGATTTTATTTGAATGATGAATATGGATTTCTGGTCTGGGTCTGGGTGTTTGTGCATGCAGTCCCTGGTGGTAAGTGGTCACTGCCGCCCATGGACATCAGTAATCATCCCAAAATACGATTGAATCGTACATGAGTTTGATCACAGATACGTTACTACCCCTTGAGGACTAACATGTTCGCCTCATGCATAAGTATAGCCGGCAACCACGCCTCTTCAAACCGAAACACAAGAATTGCTTCGCGGAGGATGATGAGTGTGGCGGTGGTACCGCCCTTGTCGAACTACTTGAGTTCTACCACCTTCGGTACTAAAACATCGATATAATATGCCGTTATGTCAATGTGATCGGTGGGTGGAAGAATCTAAATAACATACGGTATGCCAACCCAATGTGTATTAATTCGAGTATACCGAATAATAATCTCAAGCTTAGCAAAAGGATAATACTGTTAGAAAACCTGACCTCGTCCTGAGAAACAATAAAAAAATTCTTAAAGGTCCTAGGTAGAGGCTAGCGTAATGGACTGTGGCCTTCTCATTCTTAGAAAAATCTCTTGCAGCTTAGCCTTAAAACGTTAAAATGAGCTGTGATGATAATGATTAATTATATAAATTGCCACTTTACAAAGAAAATAAGTAAGAAATTCTCTTCTTTGTAACAACATAATCCATTAGAACATATTAAAACGATGTAAACATGTCTATTTTTATTTTATTACTGAAGTAGGTTCGTATTGTTATTGTTATTTCTTATCGTATTATTATTGTGTAGAAATTTATAATTTTATCAGTAATCATGTATTAATAAGTGTAAATGGATGTAAAACTATCTCACTAATTACTTAATTGTTTCTACAAATTCACAATGATTCACAGTCTTTTCTACAGTGCTCCATCTGCCCACATTTGTTATTAAAAAGTAATAAAATTGTGTTAATATTTGTGTAGTTATCGGCTAACCTTATACAATGTGATCGTCCTTGTCCTCAAGGGTAGCAACGCATATGTAGTCGATTTCAGATAAACACTATTTTAGGACTATTTTAGGAAATTACAAAGAGTACCCCTAGATTAGCTGCAAACCCACTGTTGGTAATAAATGGCTAAGGCCATCAAGTCCCACTGAAGGCGGATGGACCCATACCGACGCGACAGCTAACGTAGGAGCCCATCCCTCCCCTTCTAGCCCAGGTCTTCTTTTCCGGCTGATCCCTTAGTTGGCTTGCCATAAACGCTCGGTGAAGCTGTAAAGGCCAGTAGGGCCAACAGCAACTACGATTGAAGAGGAAAAATAGTAGTAAAAAACATAAAAAAGGCTACAAAATTAAAAAATAAACAACCTATTAATTAGCGGCAGACCAGTCTTTTTATAACAGTAAAATCCATACGATGTAATAAGTATAATAATGTAATGTATAATATATGGAGGTACGTATATTATATGTGCCTCCTATATTATATATTTATTTTTTTATTGTGTAAAGGTAAGTGGACACCGCCGCCCATGGACATCAGTAATCATCCTCAAGTACGATTGAGTCATTCCTAAGTTTGATCACAGTTGCGTTGTTATCCTTGAGGACTAAGATGTTCGCCTCGCTTATAATTATAGCTTGCAAACACGCCTCTCCAAACCGAAACACAATAAATTGCTTCACGGAGGATTATGAGGTGGCGGTGGTACCTCCCTGCTCGAACTACATGTACATACATTTTATATACATATATTTTATATACTTACATTATGTCCTTAAAATCTATTGAAAGTGGAAATGTCAACCTTAATGTTGAATTGTTGTAAATTATTACAATAAAATTATTATAAAATCATATAATAATAATTACTATTATTTATGCTTAAATTTTAATTATTTGCCTTGCTCTTATCGTTTGCCTCCGATTATGCTTTTAATCGGTTATCAGTAATCGGTACAACCGTATTTCCCCGGTTGAACTACACGAGTTCTACCACTTAGCAATTTTACTTTTTAGCAATTTTATTTTTGTTACTGAAGTACCTTTTTTAAAAAGTAAACATGTATAAGACATTATTAAATGTATATATGCTTTGAGTTTTTGGTCATTTATTTATTTATTTATTATTTATTTAAGAAACAAACGGTTACAAACAATTAGGCAATAACTAAAACTAAATCAGAATGCACTTTAATGTTTATTTTACTTTTATATATTTATCAATTAACAAAAGATATTTTGTTGGATACCAATACCAGTTCACAGGCATAGCTTATTTAAAAAATATATTTAGTCGACCTCGAGAAGGACTTTAATCATGTCGGAATCTGAGATAGGTTACTGCTATCTATGCGGCAGTGACCATGCACTTACCATCACGTGGACTTCATGTCTGTTAGCCTTTTCTGTACTATGAAAAATTGGTGAAGTGCAGTTCGTACCCGTATCCTAGTCCGCATATTTTGTAAAAATTTCAAGTGTCTACCTACCATGGTTCAATAGATACAGCCGTGTCACAGATCTTCTAAGTACAGACTTCGGCCAGATATATTTGTATTATCTAGATGTAGATATAATTATATATAGCGAGTACGTGTATTGCGCATGTCCACAAGATCCCGGATATGACCTTATTTATTGCACTAGAGTAGGTCGTGATTAATCCAGCTTATCTGCAAATGACTTAGAAAGCTAGATAATTATAACATCATGAACCGAATAGGTGTTAACTGTTAAGATGTAACGTTTAAATGTGACACACAAGTATTGCAACAAGATATCCGTATATAATAATAATAATAACACCTTATACACTCATAGCTCCACACTAGGATTCCCTGTGTCGTGGGTGGACACATGGACACATAAGACGGATACACAAACATGCAGACGCGGAACAGAAATCTAAATTTATCATGTAAAATTTCTGTCTAGAGGGAATGGAATGGAAACCGGTATTATTTATAATTTATTTATTTATTTTTACTTTAATTGAAACGGTTATAAACAATTAAATTAATTAAAGACAACACAGGTATGGTGAACGCTGCGCCACGCGGGTCGCCAGTATTTCTAAGATCAATTCAGTTTAATTGAATCACAAAGTTTTGTGTCTCCTATACATGTTACAGTGTACATATTAATGTCTTCATGTTTTTGTTATATTTTTATACGAAATATCATTGGTAATACCTACAGTGTGGCATCTAAAGAAACATTATCTACTGTCGATATGAGTGAAGATGTTATTTTTGTTGTTATCGATTGATATTTCTACAAAAACAATGTGAGCACTTTGTACTCATGTAAATTTATATATTACTTATCATTTACGCAAATAGAGTAGGTAAGTAGCATTATTGTTTATATTCTATAGATCGGTCACAGCGATACTCATTACTTCCTTGCTGTTTGATTCATGATAAATGACCGTTTATTACTTAATTTATATATTGTCATATGGTTATTATACTCACATTATAATCTATACAAATAAATAAAATTGGAGTGTCTCTTTGTAATACAAATATAACTGTCTGCCTGTCTGTCTGTCTGTTTGTTCCGGCTAATCTCTGGAACGGCTGGACCGATTTTAACGTGACTTTCACTGGCAGATAGCTGATGAAATAAGGAGTAACTTAGGCTACTTTTATTCCATAATTACCTATATCATATAATATAAACGCGGACCGAATTCCACGCAGGCGGATTCGCGGGCACAGCTAGTTTGAAAATAAACTCCCTTCCTTTCCCTAGAGGTGTCATATTAGAAAAGTTAACATGAAGACGGTTTTCCATTTAACACATAAAAATCATAGCAATGAAAATTCCTCCCAAATTAAATAAACCGTTTAAATTGGTCCATCCGTTCGATAGCTTGGACGCCTATTTGCATACGATGCATATGCCAGGCAAAATAGGCCATTACGAATGGACCGAGTTGAGAGATCCGGCTTACAGATGTACTCAACTCTAAAAAACCCTGCAAAATACTACTAAAACGTTTAGGCGCCTGCTGCCAAGGCCTTGGCCACCATTTGGCATGTTTCTCGTAATGGACTATAAACACAGTCCAATTTTCTTTTCTTGCCAAGCTTTTAATGTTTTGACATCGCAAGGGCAATGAAAGTAACCTTTTACTGTGTTAGTATTATTTGTTGTTATTGTTGTTGTTGTTGACCACGCATGTCTCGCAGCCTTTTAGATTTGATTCCCGTCTATCGTCTAGTCTAGAAACGATTCAATACGCAAATACGTAGATATCTAGGTTATAAATTTATATTTCTGTTCAAGGTGTCGACATTTTTGTGTGTTATATTTGTATGACGTTGGTGAGATTTCAACCCGCGGATTTTAGTGGTGAAACAAATAAGAATCATAACATTCACGGTATAGATAACCTTGAACTAGCAAGGAAAATTAGTGTATTTTGTTTTATCTTAATATAACGGTTAAAGCTTAAATATATACTTAGGTTTCGGCATTCCGCATTCAGTGAAATAATATACAAGAAAGATTAACAAACAAAACTGTACGACATGTCGCGTCTGACGATACTTTCATTCGATTTGACGTACTCTACGTGACAGCACAAACTGTTTCATTGGTTTTACTCACTGTATGGACATACACGCAAAAACGTTTTTAACTGATTTGACTATATCTACTTCGTTAGAAAAGTCAAAAGCCCCAACATACATTTAAATGTCAGTAACCGGCTTACATATCCAGCTCATTGTATCGTATGGTTTATTTGAATATTCTAAATGGTATAGTAAGTCTAAATTAGAAAGTGAAGTGATTGTTATACTTTTATGGAATACAAACGATGACAATAGTGTTAGTAAGCTTGCTTTGAAGGAGTCGTGATCAATTTCACCTGAATGGTCTTTGAGAGGAATCTCCGTTAATATACAAGTTCAAATACATGGTCTAGCTGGAATACTTGTATCAAATAAAAAAAAAACCGTTCAACATGAAAAGTACGGTAAGAAATGGCATTTTATTTTATAATTCATGACGCATGCATGCAACTAAAAAGAATAAAAAAAAGATAAATTAATTAACAGTTTAATATAGGCGCGGTCGCCGGCTAAACTTACACCCTTCATCTCAGTCTTCAGGGACACTAATGTTTCAGAGGTCTACTTCAGGTACGATTCAATCGTACTCGGGTACTAATTACTAATTTCCATGAACGGCAGTGACCACTTACTATGTTGGACTGTAACTTCCCAGGGGAAACGACAAACGGTGCATCAAGTTTGCACTTGTTAAATATCTATACATCTTATATATAAAATTCTCGTGTCGTTCGTTCGCGTACTCCTCCGAAACGGCTTGACCGATTCTCATGAAATTTTGTGAGCATATCGAGTAGGTCTGAGAATCGGTCAACATCTGTTTTTCATACCCCTATGTGATAAGGGATGACCCCTAATCACCACAATTTTTTTTATATTTTGAACATTTTATTTATTTTTATTTTTTAATGATTCAGCATTGAAAAATACATTTATTCTACCATTAACCCCCATTCCCTTCTACCACCCTTCTATCATTAACCCCCACCACCCTTCTACCATTAACCCCCATTTTTTATTTTTTTTATGGCAGAACAACGTTTGCGGGGTCAGCTAGTATGTAATAAAACAGTAAAATTCGTGTGTCTGTACATTGAGTATATTTACGAAAAACTAATTAAGGACGATGTTATAATAGTATTAGAATACTTTTCAATGTTTTTTTTTAATTTTTTTGTCTGTCTGTTTGTGTGTTCGTCCAGG
>DWNR01002909.1:0-12387 GCA_018250455.1 Polygonus leo
CGATAGGGATCTGGTGTGAAGATGTGTATGTATGTTTGTATGTATTTTATTTGGTAGCTATATAATTATTAATTTATTTCTAAAATTAGAACAGTTTATACGGTTTCAACCCTAAAAACGAAGTACAGATTTGTCAGGTGGTAGAACTCGTGTAGTTCGCCCGGAGAGGCACCACCACCACCTCAAAATACTCTGTGAAGCAACTCTTGCGTCTAGGTTTTGGAGAGACGTTGCCGGCTGTACTTACACATGAAGCGAACATCTTACTCCTCAAGGATGTCAACGAATCTGTTGTCAATCTCAAACAAAATTTAATCGAACTTGGATTGGTAACAAATGTCCATGGGTGACAGTGACCACTTACCATCAGATGGACCACATTTTCGTCTACTATCTTTAACCGATCTTTAAATAATAGCAATTCGTTATATTTATCGTGTCTTCCTTATAAGATTGACAATCACTGTTATGAGTTTTTAGTTTGTTTCAAATAAGAATATAGGTCTTGTATAAATTGAACTTGGCAGCTATATTATTTTCTTGTTTGCTCACAGAACCAGAGACGGAAATAATGGGAGGTCCAGACTTGTTCATATATGCGGGATCAACGATAAATCTGACTTGTATTGTGAGACATACGCCAGAACCACCCAACACCATAAACTGGACTCATAGAGGAAAGGTAAAATATAATATATCTAAATATTTTTATGTGTCACGAGTATATGTGTCCACAAAAACAATGTGTGAAATATAAAAAATATATACTATCTTAATCATCAAAACAAAAACAGATTTAGTCTTGTATCACTACAATTTTGTAGTACTACAATTTTTAAGAGTCGGAACATTTTTTAAAAATATTTTTAATTGGCCTTTTAAATGTGAGTGTATTGATAAAGTTGTGCCTTTTTTAGATAATTACCATGTCATATTTTAAATACCAAAACAACATTTCTTGCAATAATAATCAATAATCATAAACGTGTTTATGATTAATACTTTGTGTCGGAGTAGAGATAGATTACGATTAAGAACAGTTTCTTCTACTACTTTTTATACAAAACTAGCTTTTACCCGCGGCTTCGCCCGCGTTTTATTTATTTTTTTAATAAATAGTATTCTATGTCCTTATTACCTCTTAGAATGCGAATTTGGACATATTGAAAATGTTGCAAAATCCTTTTTTTTTACATCATCTGAGTCGAAATGTCAAAAACTCTAGTACAAATATTTATTTACTCCCAATCTATTACCCAAATATAATCTAGTATCTAGTATCTAGTACCCAAATATAAAGTTACATGTTTTTATCTTTGAAGATGACAAAACTTCATACAAATTTTCATCCCCTATTTCAACCCCTTTAAGCCTATTTTTGGCAATTTAAACTACCCTATGTTCTTTTCTAAGGTTAATTCTATTTGTGTACCAAATTTCACTACAATTGGTTCAGTGGTTTTGGCGTGAAACTGTAACAAACAAATTTACATTCACATTTATAATATTAGTATAGATGTATATCTGTGCAGGGTTATATGGAACTATAACTTTACTGTAACTTATAATGAACATACTAGTTAGTGGTCATATTAGCGATACAATTATCCGTAATCTAAAACGCTATGAAATGGACATTCAAAAGGGGCATCAAGTAATTACCTTCTAGTGCATAGCTCACTATTAAGATGATTACATAGCAATCCCCAGTGTCACAATTAGGACGTACATTTCAAGCTTCTATTTGCAATAGCCAGGTCTCGTTGGATATTCTATAGCTGTGTATTCAAACATTTGCATTCACTCATAATGGATCAATAGCTATGAATAAAATTGTAAATAAGTAGGGAAATACTCATTTATAATAAAATAAAACTGAATTTTTGTATCAATTAAATGTATTAATTTACAATGAACGGTTTCTATTGCATAACAATGTTTATAAAGCTTCGTATTCGTATAATAAGTAAGAAACTTGAATAAATCTTCATATTAAAATTTCAATGTTTAAAGCAAATTTAAGCGGGTTCTACATCTACAACAAGTTTGTATTATGATATGGTGGTATATTATGATTATAATACACCTTGTGTTGGTAAGGTAATAATGGAATGTAATAGAAACCTCGTTAGATTAAGCAAGCTGGCTGCAGTAGCGGCCAGTGTGTTCAAAATATTTTATATTTTTATCTGTTAAAGTTCACTGACTATCCGTCACTAAAATTATAACAAAAACAAAACATCCTTCAGCAAGTCCCATTTTTGAAGTACTTCTACATATATATTATGTGGTTGGATTATCAGATCTCTAATATTTATAATTACTAGTTCTAACTTAATTTAGAGTTAATATTCATCCAAACCAACTAATTACTGAGAAAATTTTCATAGACAAAACTTTTGGTCTTAGAATTAATGATCAGGCGCTGGATCTTGAAATACTGAATCTTAGACATTCTTATAATAGAATATATGATGGTAGGAAGATAATATTTTAATCATTTACAAAAGTGAATAAAGCTTTATACAGCTGGCTTACACGAGCCTTAACTACACTGATAGCACTTGACAGTTCTCAAAACTTTCCCGCTACACTTTGCTATTATGTACAATATGTTAGACTAACCAACTTGACGCTTAATATGTTTCTGTTTTCCGTCAAGAAGCCGTGGATAATCGTATGAGAGTGGGTTGTGGATTATTTTTGCTACTTATGTTACTTTTTGAAACATAATTACTGATGAAATTCTGGATGTTTTGAAATAAAATATAATTTATTTAGTGACAGAAGATTTTCAACAAATTATTGAAAGTTTATCTTATTAAATTATCGTTTTGTTTTATGTATTTATCGTTTCGTTTTATGTAGTTATCGTTTATCTTAAAAATAAGATCAGAGGAAGAATAAAACTTTTTCTACATGACGGGCTACAGCAGAATAGGTATAGCAGAATTTGGAAAACAAAAGAACTAAAAAAATTGTTGAATCTTCTACAACTTCGATCCTAGAGATTGTTCTGGGTTCCAAGTTCTAGAATATTCGAACGATAAAATAACTGAAATGGCGAAACAGACTGAACATGAGCTAAAGAAAAATATTATCGTAAATGTTCCACTAATGCAAAATTGTTCTCTGAGGCTCGTACAATATTTATTATTCTACGAAGTATTTAAAAATTATGTTTGAGAGACTGAAGATTAAAAATAAATTGAATTTTCTCGATACTAAATATTGTAAATATTATTACTGGAGCCATGATGCAAAGTTATTTCGCTAAGGCCAGATCTGTATTAACTTTATACGCTATTTGGTTTTCATTACTATAATAAAAGGAGAATTTTATACCGAATTTCAATAACATCGATTCATAAAAATTACGATCCACTGAACGTAAACCCTTCTTCATTTAAGCTTTTAACTTTTATGCCATACTAAATTTTGCTTGTGGTTTGTTTGTTAATTATATTTTACTTGAATGACACGTCAATATAAGACCTATCTAATATTATTATTATGAATATGACCACAAAAAAATCATATTTGTAATAAAAATATATTTATATCGTTCGTACATAAGCCAAAAAATAACTTAGCAAAAAAAAACTTTTCAAACGGTGGTATCTTAATCGACGTTAAAAATAATTCTGTAAAGAATCGTTTTAATCAAAAATATTTGTTTTTGTTTACGTAATTACATCAAGATGAAGTATTTTTTTACATCTACTAACTGTACTAAACATCCTCGTGTTACTGGCCATTATTGACCAACTTATATTCCTATACTAACATAGAACTAAGTACATGCTCATTGGCTAATTTCCAATTATATAAAATACACCTAAGAAGATGCTTTGGCCGTTGCCAAAGCATCTTCTTAGGTGTATTTTATATAAAAAGAATTTCCTAAATACTTTAAAAATCAAAATCAGTAAGCTATACTGCAAAACCAGTACTACAGAAACATGAAATTAAATTTAAGTCAATGGTTTCCAAACTTCAAGGAAATATTAAAGTCACGTGCTGTCTTTACAACAAACATAAGCTTACACTCCGTTTAATGTTGTTTCTTGAAATTAGCGCCCAGTGTCAAATAATTTTCTTTAATGTTTGTCCCAACAACAGGCTTATTTGCTTTTATCACCGTATAATTTGAGCCCAACTAAGCATTCTCCCGTTTTCCCTTTCCTTCATTTATTCCATATTTCCGGCTTGGATTCCGAAATGAGGCAGACTTTTAGCTAATTCTGGGCTTACTTCCTATTTTATCTTCTTTCTCTTTACAACTAATTCAGTATTTTGTGCAGGCATATATTAAACATGATAAGTTATTATTACAGTCATGAGAATTTTATTTGACTGTTTCCGAAGGCGGGGTGTTTGTATGAGGAAAGTTATGAAAGTGGAGGAAGCTAGGCGATACTCTCTGCCTAACCCGTTAGGGATTTAGCGATTTATTTATTTATTAGCGATTTATTATTAGGGATTTAATAACTCGCCTGATGTTGCAACTATTCAAACGCAGCGATAACCACTCTCCATCCAAGTTAAAATACGTACAAAATATATTTTTGAATGTAAATATTACCTAGTAATAAGCCATCAAAGGACACTGAAGTTAATAATGTTAATAATTATGTAAACTGTTACTAATTCGTAATTACTAATTACGAATTAGTAATGTCATTTTTTGAATTTTTGAATAAGTTAATACTACAAAAACAACGCTTAATCCATTCAAATGGTATAAATTAGTCGTAAGGTGAAACAAAAGCGACTTAAAATCCTTTTTAACATAGATATGCTTTTTGGAATGTATCCAGCTGTAGTTTCGTATTTACTAAAACTTTAACAGTATTTACGCGGTATGGAAGTGCTGACCCAGAGGTCAGTCTTTAAAATCTCTTTTATTCCGTCACATTTAGGTATAAAGCCCGTCTAGTTGAAAATAGGTCACTTGTCATACTTAGTATAAATTTGCAAGAGAAACGTAAAAATGCTGTATATTTTTGCATTAAACTGAATAATGCATCCCGCAATGTGACATAAAATGCATTTATAGCCATAGGTATTTAATGACGATTAATGATAGACGTAAATATTGCAAAATTACTGTGAAAAATAACTTTTGTCATATTTAATTCATTTTTTAGTGAACCATTATTTATGAACCGATTTCGAAAATTGTTATTTTATTTCATAGAGTATTTTTTAAATTGAGATGACGGAGTCCCTAAAAAAATTAGGGAACTCCTCAAATATTAAAGGCAATGGTTGCCTTTAGTGATAATGGTATTTCCAAAAATGAATGGAGCGTTTACAATGATTACAGATATTTCCATAATAAATTCTCTCACATACAGCGCATCTTAAAGCGTATTTTCTTAGGATTTTTAGAACAACGTAGACGGTATCTAATAACTTATTAGTTACCATATACTCACATATTTTTCCTCAGACTATAAACTTCGACTCCACCCGCGGTGGCATATCACTGGTCACGGAGAAAGGTATACACAGTAGCAGTAGGCTACTGGTCCAAGCCGCCCGCACGTCGGACGCAGGGGCGTATCAATGCGTCCCTGATAACGCACAGTCCGCCACAGCCAGAGTCCACGTGCTTACTGGTAAGTTGTTTTAGCATTGATGTAGTAAACAAGTAAGTTAGCTGGTAAGTTGTTTTTTTAATGTAATCGGCAGTTGTTTTTTTTTCATGTAATGTAATGTAATCGGCTACTTGAGCCGATAAGGAGCCGTTCTGATTTAATAAGTAGAAATAAGTAGACGTAAACTAATGATTAAACAATTCAAACACTCAAACTGGGCATATTCCAGGCACACAATTTATACATTTTAATCGCCATTTGATTTTAAGTAAAGGAAAACAGCATAAGTACACCTAAACTCCTCAGAGATTGTCAGAAATTGGTTTTGTGTCTTTTCTGCAAAACAAAAGATATGTCGCAAACTCTTTTACCAGCTTTAGTACGTAATAATAATATCGGACTACTATGTATTCCCAAATTGCTTCTACGTAAGCCAGCGTTATTAGCCCGCAATTCAATAAACTCGTGAAAAAACACCAATCTCAGTTTCATTTTCGGAAGAAATGTACTGCAAATAGAGTAGGAAGTAATAAAATATTCGGTATATTTAGTATTTCAGTATATTATTCGGTGACATATTTTGAAAGTATTTATGATCGTTTGTGTGTGAATTTTTACAAATTTGAACTCACTTTCCAGTAAAAATTGTTAGATCTTTCGAGTTGTTTAAATGTAGAATAAGTAAAATGTTTATTTTTCGAAATAAACTTTTGTGTGAAATAATTTTGTCTCCAAATTCTGGCTGTAATAGTGTTAATAAAGCAAATGAGCATGAACTCCACTTGATGGTAATTGGTCCCTACCGCCCATGGAAATTAGTAATCAACCCAAAGTACAACTGAATCGTACTTGAGGTAAACCACAAATCCGTTTCTATAGCTTATGACTAGAGTGTTCGCCCTGTGTAAATATATCCGAGACTCTCCAAATCGAAACACAAGAACCCATCACGGAGGATTATGAAGGTGGTTGTGAAACCTCCCCTTTCAAACCAGATACATTCTACCACCTGTTTATTGTGATATATTGTTAAATAACCAAATTTATCATTCCTATTTAATTGAAGTATCTATTCTAAAATTTATACGTATTGTATTCATTTTAGATTTTATTAAAAATCTATGCAACCATATTATAGTAAATCATGATGTTTTTCCCTCAAAACAAGTTAATTCCTAATAAACTATTAACATTTAACATATTTAATATCTCTGGGTTGCCTAGATTGTAATATTAAATTAAACTAATACTGTGTTACGAGTATATTAAAGCTGTTGATAGCATTCCTTCACTAAAACAATTTTATCGAGGTCTGTAAATAAAATGTCATCAACCCCAAAACCATACTAGCGTTATGTTAATTCAATCATTTACATTGTGCGAGATTGTAATTGACGATAGTACTCTCACAACAAATTAATTTTCTCGAGTTCCGTGACTAGAAATCATTAAAGCAGTCCGCACTTACGCGTCAATCATTGCTTTTTAACTGCTAACGTTTGTTTGTTTGTAAGTGGTCATCGAAGCCCACGGATATTAATAATGAACCCTATCACAAATATGTCGCTACCCCTAAGGGCCAAGATGTTCGCCTCGTATGTAGGTATAGTCGGTAAACACGCCTCTTCAAACCGAAACACAAAAATTGATTCACTTCTACATGAACCTCAAAAAGATTAAAATGACTATTGTTACATTAAAATTAATGATAACTCTCATAACAAATTAATTTTCTCGAATTCCGTGACTAGAAATCATTAAAGCAGTCCGTATTAACGCGTCAATCATTGCTTTTTAACTGCTAACGTTTGTTTGTTTTACGCGGCTGTGCAATTTTTCCACATAATGTTTACGAGGGCTCTGGTGTTCGGTCGTCAACGCCGTTTATAAAGTTTTAGATGTAATAGCAATTTTATTTCGGATTTTTATAAGAACTAATATGTTTTCCTAGTGTGTAAGGATAAGCGGCAACCATGCCAGTCCAAATTCGAACCACAAGAATTGTTCCATGGAGGTTTATGAGGATGGCGTTGTAGGTCTGACATCATCATATTTTGCTTTATTATGGCTATTGATAATATTTATTTACTGAAAAAAAAATTCAGTAGCTAGCTAGTGTTACGAGTATATTAAAGCTGTTGATAGCATTCCTTCACTAAAACAATTTTATCGAGGTCTGTGAATAAAATGTCATCAACCCATCAAAAAATTAATATCGTCATTTTAATTCAATCATTAACATTTTGCTAGATTGAAGTTTACGATAGTACTCTCACAATAAATGAATTTTCTCGAGTTCCGTGAATAGAAATCATTAAAGCAGTCCGCACTAACGCGTCAATCATTGCTTTTTAACTGCTAACGTTTGTTTGTTTTACGCGGCTGTGGAGTATTTCCACATAATGTTTTACGAGGGCTCTGGTGGTTGGCCGTCAACACCATTTATAAAGTTTCATATGTAATACCAGTGATATTAGGCGTGATTTACTCCATTTCGGAGTTTTATTTCGGATTTTATAAGAACTAATATGTTTGCCTAGTGTGTAAGGATAAGCGGCAACCACGCCAGTCCAAATTCGAACCACAAGAATTGTTCCATGGAGGTTTATGAGGATGGCGTCGGTGGTCTGAATACACTAGTTCTACTATCAAATTACCATCATATTTTGCTTTATTATGGCTATTGATAATATTTCTTTACTGAAAAAAAAAATCAAGCTCTGTGAATAAAATGCATCAACCCCAACAAAAACTTAATATCGTCATTTTAATTCAATCATTGACATTGTGCTAGATTGAAATTAACAATAGTACTCACACAAAAAAAAAATCGTCCGGTTCCGTGACTAGAAATCATTAAAGCAGTCCGCACTAACGCGTCAATCATTGCTTTTTAACTGCTCACCTTTGTTTGATTTACGCGGCTGTCGAGGTTTTCCACGTAATCTTTTACGAGGTTGCTATTGTTAGGCCGTCAATGCCGGTTATTTAGGGGTTTGTAAAGTTTCATATGTTAATAGGGGTGATATCAAGTAAACTTCCTTCTATTGTTAGGTTGGATTTTTAGGAGAAGTGCTAGTTTTGTAACTTGGAAGTAAGTTTTGTAAATTTCCAGGTCTTGGCTAATTCTGATTTTTTAATCGTATAAAAGTTGCAAACGATCATGATTTCCACCTTATGGTGAGTGGTCACTGCCGCCCCTGGACGTAAGTAATCATTCCTATATAAGATTGAATCGTACCTCACATAGACCACAGGCGCATTGCTGACCCCGAGGATTAGGATGTTCGCCTCGTGTGTAAGTGTAGCCGGAAAGCACGCCTCTTCAAAGAAATCCAAGAATTGCTTCACGGATTCCTCCCAGATAGAACAATATGATTCGGAAAAGATTAAAATTATTATTGTTAAATTAAAATTAACAAAAGAATCACACAAAAAATTAATTTCCTCCGATTCCGTGACTAGAAATCATTAAAGCAGTCCGCACTAACGCGTCAATCATTGCTTTTTAACTGCTCACGTTTGTTTGATTTACGCGGCTGTCGAGGTTTTCCACGTAATCTTTTACGAGGGTGTTATTGTTAGGTTGTCATCGCTGTATATTTACATCGCTTACTCGGATTTCATGAAAGAGTATGAGTCACTCGGACACATGGAACCGTACCGTGCTACGGAACCAACAAAATATTTTATTCCACATCACTGTGTATTGCGACCCTCTAGCACTACGACTCCGTTACGCGTGGTATTTGACGGTTCTCAAAAAACAAGTACTGGTGTTTCGTTAAACGATACATTATTTACTGGTCGGAAACTTCTTCAAGACATTTCAAAAATAATACTTAACTTCCGTCTTTATGATGTATGTTTTACTGCAGACGTGTCAAAGATGTATCGAGCCGTGCTCATAGATCCTGTAGACACAAAATATCAACACATATTGTGGCGTTATAATCCATCAGATCCAGTACAAGTTTATGAGTTAAAAACCAATACCTACGGGCTACGCAGTGCGCCGTACATAGCTATTCGCACGTTGCATCAGCTTGCGCATGACGAAGGAGCCAATAGCCAGGCCTCCCGAGTCCTCCTAGAAGGAGTTTATGTTGATGATGTGTTGTGGTCTTGTCAATCTGTATCCGAGGCCTGTACGTTACAGGATGAATTGACATCCCTTCTGAAGAAAGGCGGTTTCGACTTACGGAAGTGGTCAAGTAACCACCCCGAGTTATTAAGTCGTATGGACTCAGGTCAAGTATCTGAAGTCAATTTTCAAGATGATACGTTATCATCATCCGTGAAGGTTTTAGGCCTGACGTGGTTGCCTTCATGCGATTCATTTACATTTAATTACAATTTAATTGACAACAAGGGCACAAAACGTTCTGTACTTAAAATGCTCGCAAGTATTTATGATCCGATTGGTTTTATTTCTCCGTGTACTTTTGTAGCTAAGTGTATCATGCAAGACCTATGGAAGTTAAACCTCGCGTGGGATGATCACTTACCACCAGACTTATTACAAAAGTGGGATAAGTTTATTATACAGATACCAAAACTTTCGGAGATTCGGATTGAAAGGCACTTGTTAATGCCAGCGTTTGTCAACGACGTTCAGCTCATTGGGTTCTGTGATGCGTCATCACAGGGCTACGCTGCTTGTGTCTATTTGCGCAGCACTGACAATGCGGGTAATGTTAAAGTTAAATTATTAACTAGTAAGTCAAAGATAGCTCCCTTGAAACCCTTGTTATCAATCCCTAAGCTTGAGCTCATGGCAGCCGTGCTGCTTTCTAAGCTCATTCGTTTTGTCGTACAAAACATTAAAGATTTTAATTTATCTATATTCGCATTTAGCGATTCGAGTGTGGTTCTGTCGTGGCTTCAAACGGCGCCATACAAGTTAAAAGTATTTGTAGCTAACCGTGTTAGCGAAATTATAAATGTAGTTCCTCCGAACTGCTGGTTTCACTTACGTAGTGAAAACAACGCAGCCGATATCTGTTCGCGCGGTGCACTGCCAGAGCAGCTGCTCGCCGTGGCAGACTTGTGGTTCAACGGTCCTGTGTGGCTAGTTGAACGGCCAGCGTCTTGGCCTATAAGTACCTTTTTCGTAAAGGACTACAATAATGTGCCTGAACAAAAGTCAAATAAAGACACATTTACGTTTAATTCATGCAAATATAAAAGTGGTAATTATAATGACCTAGAAGAGTCATTTAATAAAATTTCCTCATTCAATAAGCTTCAACGCATTATGACATGGTGTCATCGTTTTATTAATAATATAAGAGGTAACAAATGTAATAGAACATTTGGCCCTTTAAAATCTTGTGAACTAAAACAAGGTTTCAATTCTATTATACGGGTGATTCAAAATAATCACTTTCAATCTGAAATACAAATGTTATCAAGAAATAACTTTGTACCGTCTTTGCGTAAGTTATGTCCTTTTGTGGATTCCGACTGTTTCCTCAGGGTGGGGGGTAGAATCCTACAATCAGACTTACCATATAGTGCAAAACATCCTTTGTTATTGCCTAAAAAATGTCATACGACGGCTATAATTATAGAATATTTTCATAAATTATATTTGCATGCGGGTCCGCGCACCCTTCAAGGCATCCTTTGTGCCAAATTTTGGATCATTAACGCTCGTAGTGTTATTCGATCTGTTCTATCAAAATGTATTAATTGTTTTAAGTTTCGTCCTTCGAATACGCAGCCTATGATGGGTACGTTACCTGCATCTAGGTTGAAAGTGGGCAAGGTGTTCAACCACGTTGGTTGTGACATAGGTGGTCCATTTCTTATTAAAGAAAGTTTACGAAGGAATGCTAAAATAAGTAAGGCATACTTATGTCTATTTGTTTGTTTTTCGACGAAAGCGGTACACTTAGAAGTGCTCACCGACTTATCGTGCGAATGTTTTTTAGCGACATTTGATCGTTTCGTAGCGCGTCGCGGTCTATGCAGTTGTCTTTACTCCGATTGTGGGACAAACTTTGTCGCGGCGTCTAAACATCTTAAAGATGTATATAACTTTTTAAATCGCTCTAATAATCGCGATGCAATCCTCGTAGGATTGTCTTCAAGGCGTGTAGAATGGCGAACCAATCCGCCAAACGCCGCTTCCATGGGTGGCCTATGGGAAGCCGGTATAAAATCGGCTAAGCATCACCTATACCGTGTTATAGGTAATAGGGCTTTGACATTCGAAGAACTTAGCACTTTGTTTTGTAAAATTGAGGCGATTATGAACTCGCGTCCGTTATGTTCTCTCTCTAATGATCCTAATGAATTTGAGTGTTTAACAGCCGGTCATTTCTTAATCGGTCAAAATTTATTAGCCGTTCCGGAATATAACGTTGAAGATATTCAAATAAATCGGTTGTCACGTTGGCAGTCCGTTCAAAGTGCTTCGCAATCATTTTGGAAACGTTGGTCAAACGACGTTTTGCATACTATACAGCAGAGACAAAAATGGTTCTCTTCTGTTCCTAACCTTAAAATAGGTGATTTAGTACTTCTTAAGTCTAACTTATCAAAGCCTTTACAGTGGCCTCTTGGTAGAATAGAGGAGGTTCACCCAGGAATCGATAATGTTGTACGTGTAGTTACCCTACGTACTAAAAACGGGCTCCTAAAGAGACCTGTTAATAAAATATGTCCTTTGCCGTATGCAAATTAATTATAAAAAAAAATTAGTTATAAATTTAGGTTAGGTAACACTTACACATACAACACTTATCTTATATTTCATTATTCATTTACAGCTTCGTAA